>JASANF010001872.1:0-21407 GCA_030248245.1 Trissonchulus sp. WLG1_4 | reverse complement strand
TATATATGTATATAAATAAAATACTAGCTGGCTGAAATTTGATAAATTAATACGTATATAATATGACTAATTTGAGGTAGGACAAGTTTGAAAAATGTAAAAAACAAAATGTATCTCAGATGCTCAATGAAAGCAACATTAATGTTGAATTTAGATTATTTTCTGGTCTTCTAAGAGAATTAAATTAGAGTAGTTTAAAATAGACTCTTCTCAGTAAAAAACCAAGCCACTGAATAGCACGTAAAACTAGAATAATAAAAATAAAAAGTTTAAAAAGTGTTTACATTAAATATATAGATTTACAGAGCAGAAAATGGCAACAAAACGTTAACTTTGGCATGTTTGAATGACGACCCTTTGTGACCAGACCACCATAGGGGTAAATCTTCGCAGGTTCACCGCAAGGCAAGCCTAAAACATACAAATTAAAAACAAATGCAAAAAAACATCTAATAACAGTTTCAGACAATTTATGTCCTTACGATGGACATTTTTACAGCCGTTAATTTAATTTAATTACAAAGTAAGAGTTTAAATTACTACATACATAGGCATATGATGTTGAACATTTTCATGATATATGCCTGTGTATATTACGTCTAATACAAAAGAATGCACGATTGCACACAAAAACAGTTTTAGATTTTCATATAATCTTGCTAAATTATCGACTCCCTATACTGTAACATAAACTATGCACTTCTGTCTAGAGCTTCCGCAATGCAAATAAACGCTATCAAAAAGTTATACATATATTTCTTCTGTAATAAAAATAAAATATACGAAGAAACATTTAGTTATTGTTGAAAAGCATCTATAGGGGATCATAAGTTTTACGACCCCCACCCGCGTGGTTTTTAATTCAAGTGAACGCTCTCTCGCTCTCTCCCCCTCCAAGGTCCCTCAATCATGCCGAATAGGCCTATTCACACGTGGGAGCGTGAGCGGGCGCACACGCACACTTGCCTAGTGCATTGTGTGAAATAATGCAGCAGGCAGAGTAAAAATAGAATGCGCCCGCTCATGCTCCATGGCGTGCGCCATGCAATGCGCCATGGAGCAAAATGCGCCCTCGTGTGAATAGGTCTTATGATTACATAACAGGTATTGAAAAACACAGTTTGGATTACCTGAATGATGATGTTTCCCTGTCGATAACCGTCCAGAGATGGTTCTTTGGGCACGGCGTAAGCATGATGCATGCTGGTATCCAGAAGCTGTCGCCCGGCGTATTTTTTGTAGCTGGCTTCAGGGGGCGGCAGGCGACAAGAGTCCGAGCCCACGACCAGACTGTGAAATCCGGACTCGGGGTGCGGGCCCTGAGGAAACGGGCACCGATTTCGGCTGGTTCGGGTACCGTCCACCGTCGTTGCACATTATACGCATAATCAGCCCGACGGCTGAAATGATGCCGAACAATATTGAAGCGACAATTTTCAGAATAAGTGTGGAAAAGTTGGGCTGAATGTAGGTTTTGGCCGCTAGCAAGGAATAAGGGGAATAGATCTCCGCAAACAGCCATGTAGGTCGGTGGGAGTATTCGTCAAATTGAGCTGCTAAAAGACAGGCGCTGGGAACGATGTAAAAGACAGTAAAAATTTCCAGACGCAGAAGGAAATTGTCCAGCTTGGGTGCGCCACTGGCGGTGGAGAGAACCGGAGAAACCGGCGGTCCGAGGGTTCCGCTACGAAGGCCCGGACTAACAGACCGACGCTGCGACGCGGAGATATGCGAGGACAACGCATTCACAAGAAAGCGGATTTATCCACCCAGCGTTGACAGCAGCAGAGCGCGGAAATGAAGCCGACAGTCAGAAGGGCCATTCCGAGGACTAGACAAATTAGCAAGGGCAAAATGACGAAGCATAACAGTTCATCGGTATTGGCATTGCCCACGTTGCAGATGCCGGTTAGTTCGTCAGCCTCTACGGTTTGTCGTACAATAATCACTACAGTCAACAGGCCAGAAAGCACCCAGGCCAGCAGGTGGTAAATGGTGCTTTTCGGCTCAATGGCCTCAGAACTCCAACCAGGGCCCACGGCTAAACACCAAGTGAGACATAGAATGAGCCACCACAACAGAGCCACGAAGCCGAAATGATCTTGGAAAATAAATCTGACAGTACAGCGGATATTATGCAATCCTTCCACGACCAGCACCGACCGCACACCGTACATAGCACAGGCCACGGACGGATAACCGCTGAACAGACGGATAAGGTAACCAATACTGGACAGACCGTAGCAGAGGGTTACAAACACCACCGGTCTTTCTGGATACCGAAATGGGTTACTCGAAGTCACGACGGCCAAAAGGGCTGCCACAGTCACAATCAGACAAATCCCGGATAAACAGCCCATCCAGATAGACGCCGTTCGTTGTTCGAAATCCGAAAAAGTGACATTGGAAGGACATCTGGGGCTGCAACGCCCAGAACTATTTATATAAGCGAACCGATTGGGTATATATTTGGAGGTAGGACAGGATTTAGCACCCCCTTCTGGTCCCAAATTTAATAGCAGACCCCCGTCTGGCCCCCGATTTAAGCCCCCTTCAGGTCCCCTATTTAATAGTGGACCCCCTTATTGCCCAATAGTAAGGTCCATATTAATAGGAATCAGGGGGGTATCGGACTCGTCTTCAATCTCCCCCGGGGGCTTCATACACATCTCCCCCTCGGCATTATTCTCCGGGAACTGGTCACAGTCTGGCAGGGGGGGCCCAGGAAAAGCCGAACTGCTGCAGCATCGGCTCACAGCGCTTGCGGACGCTCTGGCAGAGGGGGCGACAGGGACCGATGGTTTTGTCGATCTGATCCGTACACATCGGCGCATAGACGGAGCAGAGGAAAAAGTGCAACTGTACGACGAACAAGCCACTTTGATCAGCGGTCGAAACGTGGCCAACTGCTCGTCAGCATCGCGCTGGTTATCGATCCCGATCAGATTCGGCATCGCCGTGTGGGTATGGCCCCACATTTTTGCACATCTGGATGGTGATGGGCTCGCATTTGTGGCGATTCTCCACCAGGCCAAAGTCCTCTTCCAGCGCCGCCACCCGCGAGCGACCCAGAAGCCCCAGCAACAACCAGACGGCGACCATTTTGAGTCTTGTCGCAGCAGCCGGCCTCAATTTCAGGCAGAGAGCAAAGGCGTCAGGCTAAGGAGAAAATTTGCTCGCCAGGCGGTTTGACGTTCCGATATCTAAAATAATGAGATTACCCAATAAATTTACATTAAAAGCTCATAAAACTTGACTTCACTTGACATATAGTCGTTTACATTCGCTACTTATGACCAAGAATACATGTGTTTTTTATTTTTTTTTTGTTTTTTTTTTTATTTTTTTGGTGTTTATTTTTTTTTTTGTTTTTTATAGGTTTTATTTTTTGTTTGTTTTTCTTGTTTTTTTTTTTGTGATGTGGGTTTGTTTTTGGTTTGTTTTCGTTTTTTTTGGTTGTTTTTTCTTCTGTTTTTTTTTTGTGGGCGCGTGTGTTGGAGGTGCTATGTTGCTGTGGGCTGTTCTTGTGGCTTGGCGGTGGGGTTGCTGCGCCGTGGGGGCTTTCTGCTGCGGCTGTGCTATTGTTCGGGCGACATCACAAAAAAAAAAAAAAAAAAAAAAAAAAAAAAAAAAAAAAATATATATATATATATATATATATATATATATATATATATATATAGTAGTTTGTACATGTAAATCTAGCCAGGTGACAGTTCAAGCTAATAGTGTTTATAATGACCTACCAAGTAGTATATACATAGACACTACACTAAAGCACATATTAAAGGAAAGGATTATAGACGAAATAATAGCCATTTGGTGTTGCATAAAATAAATGCGGTAATAACAGAGGTCGTTATAGCCTATAAATTGACATAGAATGGGCCGATTAGCGTCAAATGAAGAAAAACGCACTAAACTATGCAAATAAATGTTAGTAAAAAATTATGAGGGCTATTTAGCACTGATGGTGGTATGTAAAATTGGAGAAACAGTGTCGTTATGATTATAATGGTGGCTGCAACACTACATAAACACAGGCAGTTTAAAGTAGCAGTTTTGCAAAGAACAACAGACAATTTTACGTGCAATTCGCGCACGCTGCCGCACTATAGCGCTGTTTTGGCCAAAGCAATTTCAACTGTGAATTTATGGCAGTATAAATCAAGTCTAATCCAACTTTGAAATCGTATTAATGCCACATATAACTAACACATTTACATTCGGCTGATAGTATTTTAAAATTTGGCCAAAAATTACACATATGCATCATTTCTATAATATTTTTGAGCCTTCTGTGTTTTATATAGGCCACACGCTAGCTGCTATTTTTTGGCCCCAAAAATAAATATTGCGCACCATATGTTCAGCAGGTTGATTTTGTGCTTAGCGCCGATATCACGAAACCTGTTGCACTAATGCAGCTAACTATTTAAACTAATTGCATTCACTGATCACGTCAATAATTATATAATCGCACAGACCAAAAAAGAACTCGTGTTTTGCATTGCATTTAAAATTTCGCTTCTTAAATCTCAAAAACACACGCAAAAACGAAACCTGTCTGCCTAATGCATCATTGATACGGCATCAATGAACATTGTGGAATTATATATAGCTAACCTACTGAAAGCAGTGTTATTGAATTAACCAGCTGAGTTTTGCGTCAAGCCAGAAAGTTTTTCATAGTTTTACCTACAATCCAACCATAACAGAGAAATTCCTTTACCGCCCACTCAAATATTTTCAAACAAAAAGTATGATACATTAGACTGACAGGTTTCATATATCAGTACAAGAATTTTCCACGTGACAAAAATCTCTCCTCTAAAAATAATCGTCAGAAATGAATACCAAAACAAAACCTACGAAAATAAACAAATAATATATATTTATAGCGGAAAATAATAACCATAACTGGTCACGACTGATCCGATACGAGCCTACCCCAATACAAATATTTTTCGGCCTTGGCATTTAAAACACCATCCACGCGTCTATACTGAAATATAGCTAAATAAAATAGCTCAATTTACAAGCCGTTATATCCCCATAGGCCTAGTATAATAGCATTAAAACTTACCACAAACTGTGCAGCACTTTTATCAAACTGACTTTACGCTGGCTTGAACAAGCATTAACAGCTTTTGCTTGCATCAACACTTTTGTTACTGTACGTTGGGGCTGTAAAAGGGGGGGGGTCGAAATTGGAGCAGTAGGCAGTAGGCTGCCCCCTCCAGGTAATTCCTGTCCCCATTCCAAATGTGTTACTGTGCTAGAATGCTGACAAAACGTCCTTTAGTAGTCAGTACCCCCCCATCAGAACAGAACAGAACCCTCTACCACCCCCCCCCCTTTTAGACAAAACGACCACCGCTAGTATGCAGCAAATACAGTAATGTACCGTTTGGCCGGTTTATTTAGCTACAAAAAAAGGTACGACTACTTTATAATAGGCACTATTTCTTGCTTTGCCAAAAGCAATAAAAGCCAGCATCAATAGACTAGCTCTGATAAACTTTTTAGCGGCAGAAACACTAGTTTGGTATTTTTAGGCAAAAAAGCACAAAAATTCAAATCTTTTTCGCATTAGCTAACAACATTTCGCCTTGATGGTTGAATAATTACTGTCTATATATGTGCCACATAATACCTACCTAATTCATATAGATAAGCACTAGCCAAAAACTGAACACTGTTTCAAAAGTCCATTCAATTTAAAAAGAATATTACAATATAAAAACAAGAGCCCCTCCTTCCTATTTTGAAATACCGTAACAAAAAAAAACTGGAACTTTGTGGCACCATTTTGTTACGGCTAATATTTTAGAAAGCCACCTTTTGCTTCTAACCCAAGACAAAACAATGAGCTAGCATTACCAGCTACTGCTCAAAAAGCTTAGCATTAAAAAACTATTTATTGGTAAAAGCTAAACACAGTAAATCTTTACTTTGACAGAGATTTACGGCGCTTACAGGTATGTACTATGAATGAATGTGTAGGCTTACGTATACATGTATTTCCTGATGTACTGAATACTGACTAAAAGCGTAGCACAAATATATATACATTACCCATACCAAGTTTAAAATTGTCTGGAAAGGTTCTGTTTGCCCGTAAAATATATATCAGATTCGAAGAAAATTAGTAAAAAGCACCATATACTTTTGAAGTAATTAGACTTGAGTCCAAATGGGATTTAAGAAAAACATGTTCGCAATTTCAGCTCATTTCTATCGTTTACAGCTTGTCAAAAACGGAACTGTTGCTAAACTTGGCCGCTAACTTCGAAATTCACAAAAAAAGACAAAAGTTTGGGTTTAACGTCGGAAACTAATTAAGCCGTGTCACTCGAATCATTGTTGGCAATTAAGCTGTTTCGGTTGTCCAAAGTTTTGGACTTAGTGAAAATAGCTCAAGTTTCTCGAGTTTTAGCGGACCCAGAGCAAACAATAGACTCCTAAATAGCTTCCGTTCAAAATAGAGAGCCAAAACTTCTTTTCCTTTTCCCCCGGGAACGCGGATTCGCACATAAGAAGTCAGAAAAGCAGAAATTTGAACTTTTTAACAAACAACCACGCCAAGGTTTGGACATTTTGACTAAATACTGACGTTGCTTTCGGCCAAAAACATTAAAGTCAGAATTATTTCACATTATTTTCATGACTAATGCTCTACTCTGAGTACTGCAAGCGAGATAACATCTCAAACTGTACACAGCTTGCCTCAGGGTTTAAGCCGACAACAATATATACATAGCAACCATACATCTGACGAACCCAAGTGTCGACAACTCGACATAATGAAAGTAGAGCCTCATTAACAACATTAGATATGTACATATCTAACAGTCGGTCACGGAGGTTAGCATCATAATAAAAATGATATCTGGGTGATCGAGAAGACCGTATTACGGGCAAAACAGCTGGGGCGGCCAAAGAAAAAAGTTTGTTGACACTGACGTGTTGAGCGTGATTCTGAGAAAGAAAACCCCAGTGAAATTTGGTTTCCTATAATTGTCAAAACTGACAATTTCTAATGATTTACTCAAATTCTGGTGAGTCTGTTAAAAAATATTCAAAAGTTCCTGAAGTCCCCAAAAAAAGGTCCCGAGCGGACAGAGGCAAATTTCACCAGGTCAAGGGGAGGCCGCGGTCCCAGCCATACGGAACCGCACCAACCCTCTCCCCCCCTCACCCCAGAACGCGACTTCACCCCCTTCTTCACCAGAATGTCTAGAAAATAGCCAACAACGCCAAAATCTGGCACTCACGAAGGTAAAGTTTTTGCGCACCTGCCCCCTTCTAAATTTTATATTTCGTAAGGTCCCAAAGGAAGCGACGACCCCAAAACACAGGCAAAACAATCCAAAAATCCATAAGCTTGAGATCATAATGTAGCTAAAAAATGTATGTCATTTCAAAGACTGGACAGAGGTGCATTTAATCAAAAAAAGTTCTGTCAAACAAAAAATAAACTTAATAAGAGAAACCAAGTTATTGAAAGTATAGGTGAAGGTTCTTGAAAGTTATGAAACCCTATAACGTCATTGAGATTGGAAACTAACGCAGAATAGCAGCAAATTCGTGACTATCATTCATCTATATAGAAACTCTTACGAATATAAATTAATCAAAGTTGGGAAGAATGAATTAATCAAGTATATACTCTAACCAAAAACTGCTATATCGTTTCGTAGGATAGCATGAATGATACTATAACAGGAAGACTATCAAGAGTGCATAAAAATTACTTTTCAACTAAAAATCGGTTTTGAAATTTCGGAAAAATTAGAAATAAATTATATAAACTTTGGAAAAAGTTAGTAAAACTTTCGATATCATTTTTTAGATCTCACCCAAAAATGGATTTGGCTGATAGATTTAATTTTGTTACTAAAAAATAAAAAACGCCGAAATTTCCAGTCTGTTGCCAATTCAAAATATCTTCATTGGACTGATAGAAGTTTCACTTCGTTAAGTTAATCTAGTGCAGGGTTATCAAGATTAATTAAGTTAAATCTAATCCGAAAATCAAACTTTGTTCTCAAACTCAAGCTTCAATCTCAAGTAGTTTTTAATAAAAAAAATAAGAACTAAAGTACTTGACCTGCCGAAGCTTACTCAAAACCTTATTAAGTACATACACATGTCAATGATATAATGTAATCAATTAGTTTTATATATAATCATAATCAATACCATGAATTACATCCACTAAATCCACCAATCTTAACTTTGCAACAGAGCTCTACCGTTAACGGGCATTTAATGTGAAATAAAGCAGTGCTAAAAGTTACAAGTGGGTGCTTGAAAAACTTCAATCATTTAGCTACATAGCGCGCGGGTTCTTTAAAGCTTAATAAAACCAGGCCGTATAGCAGAAACAAACATAGTCTTGTCTAGTAGACCCTAATACTTCATCTAAGCGGCAGAAACGAGCGACCCGGGCAGGCTTAACGCTGATTGGCTGTTTTTCTATTCTGTCTACATCAATCACATTTTATGGGCCAATCAATCACTAGCAACCATCTACTAATCACAATTTTCCCCCGAAGAGCAAAAAGCCAGCGCGGGCCTGTGCCAAACGAATCATTAATTATAAACACATAAAATTATAAATTCAACTTCTATTTTTAAAATTGTAAAACTGAAATGACATATTATTTTATTATAGTTAATAAAACTGGAATAATTTTTAATTAAAATTTTCTATTCATACTCTGTATTTTTAACAATTCCCCTCCTGTGTGGTGTGTCACTGGCTTGGCGCGATTTTTGCTGACAGGAGTTTGGGATTGGAAGTTTGTGAGGTTGGCCGAACGGAGAGGCCGGACAGTGAAAATAGATGATGTATAGGCCGCCTACTGTTCACCCATTGACACGTCTGTTTTTCTCAGGATTGGCCATCCATCCATACGTATATGATTTGCCGAGAGTTAATTAACCGCAAGGGGTCTTACCTATATTGACCCCACTTCCCCGCTGAAATGGGGGTCCCCGGACCTGAGACAAAATATTTGTGCAGATAATGTATAGGTATAAATAAATCTGACAGACCTAATTAAAAATATTTCTTAGTTCATGTCGTAACCACCACGTTTTTCATTTTGATTTTTGTGGTTCTTTACACAAATCACCCCTTTAATCGTTTATTCAAATAAAAGCTTCGTCTCTAATAATGAGGTTGCTGAACTTATAAGTAGAAACTGGAAAGACTAAAGCGTCTAACCTAGGGGAAGTCTAACACAAGGAAAAGATTAAATGTCATCCACACAGGGGTTAGGCAGATTAATCTCACAAAAGGTGCGCCCTGCCGTAACGTTTGGACCAAATTAATTGGAAAAATAAGGCCAATTCATATAACAGTTTGTACTAAGCAGTCTGAACTGAGAAACCGTTGAAATTCTTTGATGCCAACTGTTGTAATTAACCATACCCAACCGCATTCATTTTCGCTACAAAATGTTCGGGCAAGCTTGGAAGTAACGCGGCACCTAGTGAATACCAGAACCAGGAGCACAACAATATCTCACTCAGGGTCTTATCCAAAATTGGATTTGTCGGATTAGATTTAACATTATTTCGTCCATAGCGCAGAGTCAGTTGATACTAATTTACTGAAACATTGCACACACCGAGATATTGTATGTACATAAGCCGAGTAGGGCGAAATTTCAGCCGGCTACTTTTATTTTGTGCTGTGTTATTAGCAAAATTAATTAATCCGTTAAATCCAATTTTGGATAAAGCCCTCAGCGGAAGAGTCGGACATCATCTCTGCCTATGTGAGGCCAGACAAACAAATACATACAGTATATACAGGGCAAAATAAAGTTTCCAGTTCGTTACTGGTAGGTAACGAATTTTTGTTACTAAAAAACAAAGCTTTGTCCAAAAAGATGGGGGGTTACTTTAAACCCGAAGTTTTAACTTAAAGCCTGGTTCATATGTACTTGTCGGTGTCCGAGTCAAGAAGCCGTTGTAAGGCTCACAAAATTGTAATGCAATCCAGATTTTTTTTAACAATTCCCTGTATGTAATTCCGTATACAAATTTAAAAGCAGGACCAAATAACCATTTCGTTCAGGTATATGTACATGTGTTCACTCAGTCGCTAAGGACACACTGAAATAGTTATTCCCTGTCAATGACTAAAGCGGCTAAAGATGCGGGTCACAGTTGACGATTCACAATCCTGCACTCAACGGCTATTGTTTTTGTTACCCTTGTTTTATTTTAAACTTAATATTTCTTTTATCACAGAAATACATAACTTTATCCTTACTTTTCAGCGTGGGTAAGGATAGCCCAAATTTATGTACGCATACCAAGAGTACATAATAGGATGTACATACTAATAGTACATACATAGTAGTAATATGTACGATCCTATTATGTACTCTTGCTCATACGTATATTAATTCTGAAAATACTGCCCCAGTCAAAAACGTACATGCTTACATAGATACAAAAGGCCTATTCACACGAGGCGCATTTTGTTCCATGGCGTACGCCATGGCGCATGAGCGGGCGCATTAGCGGGCGCACACGCACACTTTCCTAGTGCATTGTGTGAACAAAGCAGCAGGCAGTGTGAAAATAGAATGCGCCCGCTCATGCGCCCTCTCATGCGCCCGCTCATGCGCCCTCTCATGCGCCCGCTCATGCGCCTTCTCATGCGCCCTTTCATGCGCCCTCGTGTGAATAGGCCTAAACGGACAAAAAGAATAACACTAAACAAAAATTTCACACATGATTGTGTTGATAATGTATAAGAAACTGATAAAAAGTTTATACATAAGCCAATGCCTACACCAACTTTTAATCTGTGCACCTGAACCACCGAAACGACCACACCACCTTATTTATATGTGCATAACAGTCCTAAATCAAACGTGTGGATCGGGTTCGGGTACAATCAGACTGAAATAAACTATGTATGTACATAGGTAGAAGCTGAATGTCAGAATTACCCACTAAGATACATACCTAAAATTTTGACAGCAGGAAACCCAGACAAACAAGACCATTTCTGGTGAACATCAGCTAACCAATCAAATATAGCCAATATAGCAAGGAAGGTAATGGCAAATGCATGGAAACATAAACACCGTATGTTACTGACACTCAGATGAGTTTAATAATTAATTTTATCACAAGGACGGATCAGTCTGGGGCAACCCTACACTCCAAAGGTCGACTGAGGTCGTCCACGCGGAAAATTGAAAAGGCAAGGACCCAGAAAAACAGGTAAAACGCTTCACTAGATGCGATAATTACCTCGGCAAACCGTACCTGTACCCCCTCCCAGAAAAAACTGTGGTTCGGTAAAAAATGTCCAAAACAAAAAACCTTACCCGCTCAACTAATGTAGGTCGATGCACGGATTAACAGAAAAAGTCAATCCATGTCGCGTATTTTTTTTAATTCTCCGAACCGTTCACCCTACCGTTCACATTGCTGAAAGATTTGTTTCAGATGGCCTCTATCCTAAGAACATGAAACAAAGGCAATTTTATAAATAAACGGTAAGACGCAGATAAGCCTCCACCTGCCAGGGCAAATTTGACAGCGACACGGTTGAGTAAAAATGAACTGAGAAATGCAGTTTTAATCATTTAGTTCAGTTACATCATTTAGTCGCGACTGCAGATTTAACGCTAAGTTGCGCATGAAAAAGAGCCGGCAAATTTTCCAATATCGGTGTCGTGACAGTACATATCGAGACATTACATAATACTAATTCTCTTGTTTTCTCATAGAGCTCACTATTGCGGCGCTCAGCAAAAATAGTTTTGTTTGGCACTATGTATTTCTAAATGGCGATTTAATCGCCTATGGAAAAATTCAAAATTCGGTTTTTGCTAAGCGCTAGCTCAGGCCAGTAAGTGGCACAACTGTGGTACATAAGATCCTACTTGACCACTGCAGTACCGGATTACATTTATAGACGCCAAACACGCACTAGAGTGTACACGTTGCAACTACACAGTATACGTGTACACGTTTGTAGAGTTAGCAACGGGTCAAAATTTTTCGATCGGACACGACTCTTCGTGAAGCAGCTATCCTTTTGCAATGTAAACTTACGAGACTTTCTTGTCACTTTTTGATTTAAAAGCTTGAGCATAAAATTATTACCAAGTTGCCAAAAAACAACTAGGTAATTAAAGAGCTGAAAAGTGAAAAGCTGTAATTTCACAGTAAAAAGCGTAAAGCTCAAAGTACAGCCCATAACTAAACTACTGCGCCCTCATGTGAATAGGCCTTTACGCCCAAAGCTGGGTCACAACAAATCACAGAATGCGAACAATTTCTGCAAAGCTTAATATACATTATTAATATACAATATCCGATTCCACAAAATTCTCACAACGGTCTACACCGAAATCTGAACGTTTGGTGTACTGTACACACAAGATGAACGTAATGAATGTATTGATCAAGACGCTAGCTAAGTACCCGACGCCAAAAAGGCAACGTTATTAACACACAACAATCTTATATTCATATTTTAGCAAAATATCTATTTCAAACTAACACAAAATAGCAACAGTTTACAAATTTTACTTTACATAAATCAAAACACAATCACAGACATACAATGGAAATGGAAAAGCGCCATGTCATCAAATAAACAGTATCTACAAAACATTATATTAACATTAAAATACAATAAATGATTACTAACTACTAAAAAGCCATCAACTTTTAGATTTTGTAGTTGGAGTTTCCAGTTTGGAGTTTTGGGTTTGTGCTCTGGTGTTGGTGTGTGTGTTCGCCCTGCGCCGTGGAATCGCATTCTTCAGTCAATAAAGTGCGGTCCACAGCATCCTCTGATACGTGGCTATCAGCGCCGCTTGTTGGCGTACTGGATCTGAAATATTGGTAAACATCTTGAATAAATCTGGCCTATGTATGTATGTATATTGTAAAACTTCGTACAAACAGCAGTCAATCCTTCAGAAAAGCTGACCCCTGCGTAAAGCCACACTCTCTTTTAATAAGTTTAAAGGTTCACACTGGCTATTAAAAAAAATGTCCCTGTGCTTACGTTAAATCCTTGTCCTCATGACAGATTGATTCATACTATAGTCGTGTTATGTCCGATATCAGTTCTGTTTTGTTTACGCGCGTTCTTCAAAAATTAACTACAAAAATTCACCATTACGTTACCAATATGTAATTACTACTTCATGTAAGAACAGGATTGTTTTTTTAATAAACAACAAGTCAGATAAAACTAATTCTAACTGACTGAACTAACTAACTTAATTCCAACATAATACGATCAAAATAAACTTGTCCTTCATCTTGTCCCTGTCTTTTGGTCCTAACCAATTCTAACGAGCGGCCCAACTTTATAGTTTTCACACAAATCACTCAAGCACAAGAAAGACCAAAATGCGGTGCAAAGCATAGTCAAAACGACTAACAGTAGCTGACAAAAATTTGGCCTTGTCGCTGTCTTTGCGTCCTACAAGTGCAAGCATGAACCGACCTTTAATGGTCTACACTTAAGCCTGGTTAATACTTGTCCACAGGGTTTTTTTTCAAAATCGGCACTGTGTAAATGTTGTGTAAATTAAAAATTTGTTGTGTGAGTTAAGGGTATGTTGTGTAAAATTTTAAAAGTGTGTATTTTAGCATTTTTAGGTAAAAATTGACCGTTTTTCACGCTAAAAGTAACATTTCGACTGTGAGACTCGAACTACATACGAAAATAAAAAATATGAAATTATTAAATTTTTTTGCGTTTTTGTCAGTTCAAGTAACCTATGTACATGCCAGGGCAAGCCCCCCTAAAATTTCGGAAAATCTGAAACAAAACCTAACCCCCAGGCCAAGACCCCGTGTACATGCATGGTATATATACACAGATAGAGAGTTGTTCTATCAGCCAGATCCTACTAATTTTTTCAAATCCTACTCATTTTTCTCAAATCCGGGTGTAAAAGTTTTACAGTAGTTTGAAGTGGGACAAGAAATCGCACAGACAGGCTCATTATGGCAGATTTTTCACTGTGAACTTTCAAGTGCATAAAAACGAATGCTAAAATAAAAAGAATCATAAGCCGTTCAAGAGCAGAAACTGAAGATTTTTTGTTTTGGGATCAAAAATTAGACTTAATTTTGTTAGGACAAAGAGGTCACATGCAGCAATCGCCACTTCGCGAATTTTTGTAATTTTTGCAACCAAAATAGGCCGTTTCATCAGCTTTTGGGGAAAAATAGGGCTGTGTAAATCAGTGTGTATTTTTATTTTTTGCTGTGTAAATTAGGCGGCCGATGTGTAAATACACCCTATTTTACACAAAAAAAACCCTGCTTGTCCATAAGAACAGATGGACAGGGACAAAGATAATTTTCAGCCAGCTGGTGCGTAGCAATAACTGAAACTCTAAATTTTCTGCGTACAAACTGAAACTGACCCACACCATCTGCATGCAAAAATTTGGCTCGTTTCGTTGGGCAGCTTTTATGAACTTACTTAAGGACAAAACGATAGGGACAAACAAGGATAAGGACGACTGTGAACCGGGCTTTAATACCGACCTATCATCGCTTTCGTCCATTTGCCCACCGGTCACCGTTGCTTCTGGTCTCAGTGGGGGATGGCGACTATCAGTCTGACCCCCTGACCCCAAAATGCTCCCTCCGGGAAAAGACCCTCCCGCCAGCATCCACAGTTGATCCTCGGAAATGTCCCTACTGGGCGTATTGGCCCCGGACAAACCGGATACCGGGGTGGACCGGGTGCTTATGGTGCCGAATTCGGAGCACAGATCCGACCGAGATCCTTCCACGCTTCTCAGATGGCCCAGACTTTTGGATTTACGCACTTCCGAACTCAGAGAGTCACGTGACTCTGAGCGGCGTAAACTTTGCAAACGACGATTTTCTCTGAAACATTGTATAAAAACTATAGTAAGTTTATTCATGTAATTAAACTGTTTTTATTTCATGCAATTAAAGTGTTATAAAATATTATTTTAAAAAAAGTCTAATTTATTAGCCGCAATCGATGCTAAAGACAGAAACAGACTGCATAAAGCAGTAAAACACAGTCCAAATTAAACCTAACAACAGGTGGCTATAATATGAAACGATGACAGTACAAACTACAAGAGCGGCACCTATAAACAGAAAATGGCCCAATCCAGTCCCCATACCGTCTAGATGTTTCATAATCCAGTTGTTGCTTGAGAAACATGCAGCTTCGCAGTGTTTCGTGAATATGCTGGAATACAGGAAACGACGCTTTCATCGAAGCTGTGGCTCTAAAAGTACAGGCAATATTATACTGTTTCTTTGATACCGCAAAATATAAATATATATATATATATATATATATATATATATATAATATAACTTAATAAGATACGGGACACGTTAAATATGACACTTTAAAACATTTGTAAAAAATATATAACATACTATACTAAATAATAAGTATGACAATGACACTATAATTTTTTTGAAATAAAACCTAGTTTTAATACCAAGTTGAACTGGACACCGGTATCAGAAGTATACAAAAGTATAGTGTCATAACATCCAAAGTACCAAAATGGCATCGAAGCAATAGTAACAGGCACACAAAAAACCTGTCTAATTTCACAAACACTTCCATAATCTCTAATTTCTACATCATTGTTTATTCGCAAATAAAAGCTGAACCATCAGCTGTGAAACCGTGCTATATTGGCACCTACATAATGCGTGCAGTGCTTGCGCTATACATCACACTTTTTTGCTGGGCGAACTTATTCATTTAATTGTGTTATTAACGGTTCCAACAACTATTTACTACTTGTGTCGAAATTCTAAGGGTGGATTTCACAATACGGTGGTTGTATACTACACCATGGTTTTACGTACGTTTTTATTTGCACATAATTTCATTACGAAGTATCGCCTGATAAGTTACGAATTTAGAACATTTTCCTAAACTATGGTTTTAGCTCAGCTGAAATTTCAGCAAAACAGAGACCTGCTGTGCTGCAGGTTTCAAATTTCAACTGCGCTAAAACCATGGTTTAAGAAAATCAACGAAATTCTTAACGAATCAGGCGATATTTCGTAATGGAATTATGTACAAATCATATAAAACCGTACGTAAAACCATGTTTTAGTAAAACCACCTTTGTGATATCCACCCTGAAAGTCTATAAATTAAGTGTATAATTAAGTAATTAAGTGCGAAAATCGCTTACTCACTCAATAGCATTATCAATGTCACAGCATGCGCCCTGTAACCTGCGCTGCATATTTGTAGCTTCGAGCTGAAAATAATAATCAGTGACAAAATTTAAGTGAAATAATATAAGCACACAAAATACAAGTCTATTCCTTATTGTGCAAAGAGCAAACTAATTTAAGCGCATTGAAATTTGTTTCAACGCTAAAATACTGTGAAAAAAAAGGCATAGCAAACTATCATTCCCATAGCTAAGCCTGTACAAAACCACCCCGCACCCTTTCCCTCATAAAAATATTGCAAGTATTAAAGACAATTAATGAAATATCAGATACCTTTTTCTCAACTAAACCAGGCATGGATTTTCTGACGTGCTCCTGTAAACGATAGAGTGCCAGCGAAGGCTCATTACTCAGAATATGCAAACTGTCCGACAGTTTCTCACACACTGAAAAATACAAAAGATACATAAAGGTTTTTTTGAGAGATTCGTCAGCAGGCAATTTATCAGTTCAAACCCGCAAAAACAACTGACTGTGCTGACATGTTAAAATCTGCCTTCCGAGAATAGAACACTATTTTGAAGCTGACATTTTCCAAAAATAATAATATGGGTTTGCTAAGAAACATAGAAAAAGGTTACACCAGTTGAGTATGCCTGCAAAAAAGTTGAACTGTAAAAAGTTACATAAATCCGGAACAAGTAGAGGTCTTTTTACTAAAAAGCAGCATCGTAAAGGCAAATTCCACACTCTTTTCAGCAAATCTTGTTAATAGTCGACGAAAAAGATACGTGCTCTAACACAGACCAAAAAACACAAATTTGACTAACTGTGACAAATAGTTTTCAAAATCAGGAAAGTCCTTTATTTGGCTCAGATCGCATGATACTAGAATTAAAACCTCTAAAAAATTCCTAACTTCGCAAAACTTGCAATAATTAAAAACCATAACAATTCGCGACAAGATCCAGCAAAATTTTAAAAGTTCGGGAACAGCCACCTTCCAGATAAATGTTTTATCCTGCGCTGCCGCTTGAACGGAGTCTCCAACCCTACTAACATACAATTTTCTATGCACAGCTTTACCTTGAACTGCGTTTAGCCGAACAAGAGACAACGGGATAATATATTCACATACTCATAACCAGCCTTAAACTGTGTGATATTATATAAGTAACACAAAAATATAAACAAGTAACCAACCTTTCCGGCTGCGAGCTTCCAGTTCGGGATCAGCATCCGAGCCCGTCATTATTCTAAATAATAAGTAAAAGCTGAATTATTTAAGTAATCAACTGCTAAAGTAATAAAATTAATTATATACTATTTACAAGATACCCCACAAACAAATTTTTTCATTCAGAACAAAAAAGCTAACTTTCCTGCAAATACTTAATGCTCAATTAAAACGTTCTGTCGAGAGATATCTAGCCCAAAGTAAGTCAGACGCTGACCAAAAATGTTGAGAAGTGGTTTCATGACAAAAAAACAACTTTCAGCTATCAAGAGTAACTATATACTATAGAGAGCAAAACGAAAAAAAGCCAATTGAAAAGATTATTATTTGGTGCGAACGAGTAAACGCCTTAACTTCGCAATTCTTAAAACACGCCCAGTTATTGCTCTAACATCTAAAATAAGCGCACTGACGCTGCGTGGAATGTGGATGACAAATTCTTAAAAAAACTGTGTCGATTTTTCAAACTCAGAATCGTCGAAAGCCCTTACAACGCACAAAAGTCATACAAATCATGTATCTTTTCATTTCTTCCACTAAACACAGCCTAGAATAAATCTGTCAACATTCAAAACAATAAAAGCTTTCAACATTTTATTAAAGCAAACATAATAACTGCAACAGTAGAAAAATCAGTTCAACAGAAATATTTATAATTCCATGAACTAGAAAGAAACTAATAGTAACTTTGCAACGATTAATAGTGATAAAAATAAAAAAAAACTGCTTCAGTCTTGCAGTTATTTTGTCGTCTCGTGATAAGGTGGATAAAACGAGAGGTAAAGGTATTTTTTGAAGCAAATTTCCACACAAATCTTCACTGTGTTAAGCACTTAGTGCCAATACTTTCATCAGAACACAAAAAGAAAGTTTGTAATTCAAACTTCAAACTGCTATTAAGAATGCATATTGTTTTACAAATCAGAGTATGTTTTTCTTACGAGCATAAAAATAATGTTAAAATCGGTACTTCTTAGCATCTTGGTGAAGTACTAAAAGAAGCCCTTTTGTGTGACTGTTTCATGCTAGTCCGTGTCTGTTTCCGAAAATACAATTAATGTCATTCAGTCAGAAAAACTGTTTCAGCAGCAATAGCAAATTTTGCCTTTATATGCAACTGATAGTTCAGCACACATTGCAGACCATCAATTAAGAACTTCCAATTTTTCAGCAAACAACTATTTTGCTGTCTTATATCATCAGACAGCGTCACGGACAAGTATGAGCGTATTCTTTACATAACCCACACAACCAAAGGCCATCCAATTTATGTCAATCCTAATTAGAGCTATCCTTCATCAAATTCTCAATTCTGACTCCGCAAAACGTCATTTTCTCAGCCAGTCTGGTCTTTTATCAACTTCGACTCGCTTTTTCCTCAAATCCGGCACAATATAGTCGTCATCCATCGGGACTTCTCCGGATTCCATTTTCCGTTTTTGGTCAGCTTCCATTTTGGCCAGTTTCGGATGAATTTGTTTTTCCAGTTTTTCACGATTTTCAAAAAAGAATAACAATTCTTCTCTTTCAGCAATCTCCTTTCGTTCTTCTTCAATTTTCTTCAATCTTTCACGTTTCACGAAGACGTCGATCTAAAACGCAACAACAATTACATTATAAAATCGATTTCTTAATTATGCTTAATAGTATTAAAACAAAAAGTCTGCAATTTGCCTTAGTAGATGCAGTTAGTGCACTAAATAAACGTGATTTTGATGGAATATGGAAAACATATTCAGCAGTCAGCACTTAGGAATCTGTTAAGAATAAGCACATCATCGTCATTATTCGGTATTAAAATAGTCCTTTTTAGCCGTTTCAAGGGCCTAAAGAAAAAGCCTGTTATAACTCTCTCAGCAGTCAGCACTGGCCGGCTTGGCAGGGAAATATTTCAGGCGTTTTTCATCATCACATTTTGTAGTACAAATTACAGGCATCGCTGAACCTAAGGGTGGATTGGATTCACCATGATTCAACCACATGTGCATCAATGTGTACTTTTTTCTGACATTTGATTTCCCTTACTTGGTCCTGTACGCTCTTGGCACGCTTTTTCGCCCACTGATCAAAGAGTTGCTTCTGCGCGTCGATGTCACTGGTTTCCAGTGTCGACTGATGTTTTTTCAAAATATCCAACATGAGGGCTTCTAGTGTCTCATCAGAGTCATCACTTTTAACTGATTGCATGCGTTTCTAAAAATGATATTGAAAACTAAAGTCTGACCAGAAATTGCTGAACCCTGAGACAAAACATATGGCGTGAGTTTTGTAACTACTCGCTGTAATCTTGATGCTTACGATCCGTTTTTTTCGTAATGAAATCGTTTATTATATTCCTACTGATTGTTTAATTACCGTATGTAGTTCGAAAAACGAACTCGAAAATCTATAGGCTGCGCAGAGAACTTCTAAACTGTTTCTCAACAAACAAAATTGGATTGTATATTTCGAATTATTACATAACATGAATGAAGACTACAGTCTTGTCAGAGTCGAGACAACACAGGAACTTGGAAGTAGTTCACGTCAAAGACTTTCACATCTTACTAATCTAAATTCAGCTGATCTTCTGTGAAATCTATATTCAGCCGAACACCAAACTGATGCCAGAAACAAGCCTGCTGACATTTATACATTTTCGTCACACGTCATCAAAACATCAAAAATACCTTGAATTCATCACGTTTTAACTTTTTGGCTGCCAGCAGTAACAATTCTTCGTCATCATTATCCTCGGGAGTTTTTGGCGTCGCTTCTGCGGATTCGCTAGACAAGACTGTATCATCGGCAGAGGGCTCGAAACGGGCAATGATTTGTGTCACCTGTGAAGCAAGCATGATAAAAATTTTTGCTAAAATTTAAGGTTCTTCAGCTCAGGTCATCAAAATATTATAAAGAATAAGATTTCAACTGACAGTATTAACTTTCATGACTCGACAAAGTACAATTTCTTGCAAAGTACAATTAAAATAGTATAGTAATAGCATAATAATGAAAACCTTGTATAAACCTCTTATATTAAAGTTGTATTAAACCAACTTCTTATAACTACCGTTACTGCAATATTCAGTTACAATTCAATCCTGTTTGACCATAGTCTACGTAGAGTGCCTTGCAATAGCCAAAAATGCCATATCACTAAGAAAGAGAAAATGAAAAATTGGAAAATGAAACCCTAATATACAAAGCTAAAATGGCAGACTGAAACTGCACAGATGGGGCCTCCTTTCGTATCTTTGTAATTGTAATCCGAACAACCAATTTTACTGTTCGAAAATGTTGCTAAAATTTAAAAAAATTTGCTCGCCCCCTTCCACATTTCCTGTACACACTGAACGTGGAAACTTTAGGTAAATAAGGGTGCCAGTCAAAAAATATATATATATACTCTGTTGACTGATCCCAAATCACAATTAATTCTAAATAACTAAAAAAATACGTACAGCATCCTTGGAAAATGGCACATTTTCGCTTTGCATTTTATCAAAAACTGCATTCGCTTGCGACCAATCTTCCAGCAAAGTATAGCCCAGCAATTCCGCATTGAGAAACAGTGTCGGCTCGAAATCTCGTAAGCTTTCGGAAATCCATGCTAACGATTTGCCAACTAACTGATGCGGATCGGTGAGATCGAAGTGGCCATCAAAATGGGGATTTTTCAGCCAAGGGACTTTGAAAATGATCTGAAAAGAACAAAACACTACAGTAAAATTATTGTAATTTAAAAAGGTTCACGTGGGTTAGAATGACAAATAATTAGCATTTATACACATCCATTTTCGTACACGGTGTTTCAGTTTCAAAAATTTAGAAGAAATGTACGTTGTGCTGCTATAAGGCTTGATTCATACTTTGCTCCGTATGTCCGTTCAGCCGGCAGAATGACGTCACTAAAAGCTTAGTGCAGTGGACCAGCCAGCGCATGTGACGTCATTATTTTGTTATTTGGTCGGCTGAGCGG
>JASANF010001871.1:0-32199 GCA_030248245.1 Trissonchulus sp. WLG1_4 | reverse complement strand
TTTGTCTTTAAAACATTTTGAAGAAGAAAATTTGATGATGAATATTTGTCTTTTTTTAAATTTAATTTTTTAAAATTATATAAATTGATGTAATGATGATATTTGATATCTCTTGGCCAAGCTTATGATAATCTGTGCGTCGTATACCATTTATGTCTAGATTTACATTTGAGATAAATTGAAAAAACGGTAGATAGAAATATATAATAAAATTTGATTTTACGACGCGAGGTTTTAAAACGCTTTTAGGCTGAATAGTTAAAAAATGAAGGAATATGTTTTAAAAACATACTTCTTACGTCTTTGTTTTGCAAATTACTGTCATCGCTTTTACTCGATTTGTTTTTTTTTGGTACAACATAACCGATAATGTAGTTTTTGCAAACGATGTTAAATTACATTTCTAACAACAAACTTTTATTAATAGGTTGGCTGTTCTGGCAAGTTTGGTCAACTGGCCTTCAAGTTTTAAGCCAATTTAAAAATCAATTTAAATCAATTATACCATCAACACTGTTGTAAGATTGGTATTGATAGTTTGTGACTACACAGACTGTTGTTGAATGTTACATAGATTGCATACGTGTATGAGGGAGGGATGGGGGGACCCGCCAAAATGTCCAGAAGGTTATTAGGGAACAAAAATCTGTTTCAAACATTTCGCACATTTTAAAATATTCTCGGTCAATCCTTAAATTTTGGCGGTAAAAGCCCCTCTGCTATTTTTATCCCGTTAGATGTATGATAGAATGCTATGTTCGATAGTTTCCTAGTCCTTTATTGTGGTATGCTATGTTATATTGTAAATGTGCAATCACTGTTATCTTGTGATAAGTGCTTAATACCAAAGTTTTTGCTCGGATTTGTAGTGGAGGCCTCATAATTTATTGTCACTGTTTTACTTCCGATTTAAAGTTCTCAAATTAGCTTTTAAAAAACTCAAAGGTCAATTAAATTATGATTGTGGCTTTAGGTTGTCTTTCCGTGTTAATGGTTTTCTAAAACTGTATATGTAATTATTAATGTCTTGTACCACTGCGTATGTAATTATTATTGTCTGTTATAAAACTTGTTTGAAACATTAAAAAGGTAACAAAGTGTTTATTGTTAATATATGCTAAGTTTTATGCAGAGTGCCCAATGATGCTTGCTTATATTTTGACTAAAATTGCACAAGATGAAGACGTCATTAAACAGAACTGGCGCACAATACCAACTTTTATATTGTCAACTTTTAAAAACCAGTTCGAGCTTAAAAAACCCATTGATTCGGTTTGCTGCTTGTTTTCCAGCCTCTCAAGACTCAAATCATACCAGTGCTCAATTTTATTTTTATGAACGACTAATTCAAATTTTATGAACTACTTATTAACTGGTCAAATATTACTAATATATTGCTTCCTACTTTATACCTAACCTTCATTTCACAAATGGAAATCAGAAAAAAATAGCGACACCGTTTAAGGGGGGGGGGGCTACCTGTAAAAGTGAAAATTTTAGGTTCTCCGATTGGCTTCAAATTTGCACACAATGTAGCCCCAGGGAAGGCGCATCGCAGATGTAACAAACTGGAACCAATGCTTTTGCCAATTTTTTATTAGGGGCTCCCAAAAAAAAATTTTACGTGTAAATCATAGGCGCAAAAAAAGTTTTTTGTGCTCACAAAGCGTTCCTTTACTCGAAATTTTTGTTAATACTGACGAAGCTGATTTTTACATGATTCGATAGCCTAATGTCATATCTCACCTCTATGATCGATTTTTTTAAATTTTTGCCCATGGCCTGAGCAATGACGCCAAATGTAAAATCACTCAAATTTGGCGGGCCCAAAAAACAGCCATTTTTTCACATTACGCCCTCGATTTAAGAATTGAAAATACATATCGAAAATTCGGATCACACGGTTTTGCGCATGCATGTGGGCTGCCACTATGCCAAGTTTCAGCCTGATTGGCTTGATGTTGATTGTGTTAGAACTGTCCAACTAAGGGCTACTTTTAGGCTTTTTTGCGTACTTTTGCCTATGTAAATACACTGACGAACGCACTGAACCAAAAGTGCACCTTCAAGCTTAATTGTTCTCATCTGACGTTGGGGTGCCTTGGGGGAGTAACATATGTGAAAATAAGCAAAATTGGAGAACTTTGATTTTTGACCTGGGTAGCCCCTTAACCCTTTAATGCCCAGAGCATCTCGCGCTAAGCAGCCTGATTCTGACACCTTCTAGTTTTTTGATCATTGCTCAAGTTACGTACATCGTAGAGAGATCACGAAACCACCATTCGATAGAGAAATGAATGGTGCACAAAACATAGTGCGCCGATTAATTGTCTAAGACGCACCGTTTTTGCACTATAAGCACTCAAAGTTGAGAATTTGTGAAAAAAATGCGCCATCGCTCAGGCATAATATGTACCTCCCCCTAGAGTATTAACACAAAAGTCGTGCGCTTGCCATAGTTGAAGGCTAGCAATAGAGTACAACATTTGTTGTATCTGATGCATACAAAGTTGACTGCTGACGGCGCAACCCAAAATCTTGATGAGGTCACGAACAAAATACTACTTTAGCGATGAAAAAAAGTTAAATTTGCACATTGCTTATGGAAGCATAGGTTTTGTTGTGTGGCAGAAGATTCAAAATTTAGCCACTAAATATAAAGATCTAAGCTTTCTGAAAAAACAATTTGCAGTTCAGCTGAATAGAATGAACAAATCAAGTTTTATGGCCCCCGATTGGGTATTCATCACGTGATGTGCCAAATGGCAGCTCTGGGAATTAAAGGGTTAAGCTAGTTTGCTTTGTGAGACAATAGTCTAATCCAAAACGAAGGTCACCCTGAGATATTCATTCATAGTTTTACAGCAGTAAAAGCAACATTTAGTGATAGGTGAAGGTACTGATTCAACTGATACTATACCTACTACTAGGGCCTGTTATAATAAGGCCAGGTACATCTATGATAAAATATGATGGGCATACGTACCAGAATGTAATAGATTCTTATGCAGAATCAAAGAAACAAAAAGTATCGATACGGGTGAAACTGTGTTTCATGCTTGAGCAACCGTGCTAAATTTGTAACATGATAGCAGCTCAGGAATTTGCGTGAGCATGCAGAAACGTCACCTGCTGATGCGCTGTTTGACCAAAGCATAATTCGATTTATGGTTATTGTTCATAGCTTTGAAGAAAAGAAAAAAGTTTATTCAACAGATAGTTTTTATGGACATTACACAGCTTGTCTTTCTGCTAAATGAGAAATGCGGCAGTGGTGTAGTTATTAGCATTCTCGACGTTTACGCGGGAGGCGCCTCTTTTTTTCTCTCTTTCGAAAATGAGGCATCCGCTTTTTTCACCATTTCTTTGAAAACATTTTGTCAGATCCACAAAAAATAGTTTGCGCTTGAAGTAACAAAAATCCAGCATTTTCATTAAAAAACACCGTTTTTATTGTTCATTCATGGCACCAATTCAAGGACACTTTTTGTGTTAGTATAGTTTTTCTAATGTCAATTTTTTAATTTAATCAGTTCAAGAAGTTGACAACAAGGAGCAGAGAAAAATTACATCTTCATCTTGACATTGTTAAATTGAATTTCACAAAAGGAATTAAGATGTGCCGTTTTAAATAACTGCTCAGACTTCACACGCATTTAGTGTTCTACTAACCTTCTATGAAAATATGTACATACTCTACCTATTTGGCAACTTTTTAAAATGCCGGGTGATAAAAAATTTGTTCTCAAAAAGTCATTAATATCAAGACTACATATGTACATTTCCATCAAGCAATGTCAATTTAAACTTACCAGTAAGGGTAGGTATTAGATTAGATATACCTACATATGTATGAATGTTATATTGTTATACATAAGTATACTTTTTCTCGTTATTACCTACGGTTGTATCTGTATAAATATTTATTAGTAGTTGATTAAAATTTCATTATAGGGAGCTGTCATATTGAAAATTCATCAAATATCATCGAAATTTTTAACTTACAGTACCTACACAATGCTGTGTAGAGAATTTGTTTCTGCATTTCGCGCATTATTGCTAATAATATTAATGCTGATTGTTGATTGTTGATTATTATTGTTAATTATTCATGCTCTCTTTTTTAATGTTTTTCGATAGCTTCAACAAGAAAGTACATAAGAAATTAAGGCAAGGCATATCATATATAATATGACAAAAACATTGAGTTTTATTTCACAAAGGTGATTTTACTAAACCATGGTTTTACGTACGTTTTAACATCATTTGCACGTAATTTCCTTAGGAAATATAGCCTGGTTCGTTAAAAATTTCGTAAATTTTCTTAAACCATGGCTTTAGCTCAGCTGACATTTCAGCAAAAGAGAGACTTGCTGTGTTGTAGGCTTAAAATTTCAACTGCGCTAAAACCATGGTTTAAAAAAATCTACGAAATTCGTAACGAATCAGGCAATATTTCGTAATGAAATTATGTGCAAATCATATAAGGTTGCAAACCATGGTTTAGTAAAACCACCTTTGCGGAATCCACCCAAAAAGTTTAGACTCGTGCAAATCAGCAATTAGTCAGAAGTACTCAGAACTTGAGTATAAAAAGTGAGAATCGACAGATCTAAGTTTCTTAACTAGGCTTGAGTCCTTTCCTGTTACACAGCATTCCGTCTTCAAAGTACGAAATACATTCCATTTGGTCTTTTTCATCCATATTAGCCAAGTCAGGAACATTTTCATCCGCAGGGGCGCAGCCGTATAAGCATTCGTTGGGCATTCCGCCGTTCTTGCAGCACTGACGATTGTTGTTACCATCAGCGGCACAGTCGATGTATAGATTCGTGTCCTCTAAGCGACAGCCTATTTCCTCGTCAAAAAGAGCGTGGATTAGCTAAAATACTAATACATGTGTTAGTTTTTTTGAAGGAACTCAGTCCTTTGAAGGAACTGAATCCTAAAAACATGTATTACCTACCAAGTAATAATAAAAACAACAGCTGCTAAAACGTTGTTTTTATTTTTTATATACCTAGCGTCTACAGATATACTGCAAAACATAGAATAATGTCAAAATTTTTCTCGTCCTAATGCCTAACCAATACGTAGGAGAGGTGCCCCGTCAACATAGCATGACTGGTGCTATGTATATTTTAGGAAAAAGGTGCAAAAGGCTGCATTGTGGAATCAAGACATGTTCTGATTTAAAGGGTCTTTAACACATGTCATTTTAACACAGTAGTATCAGCTGTTCACAATTGTGAAAGTTTTTGAAATTTCGTTCTATTTCCAACAAATGTTCTAAATCGGGTTGCGCAGAAACACTTGTAAATCCAGATTTGTAACAATTGTGAAGGCTTTCTTACAACTGATTTTTGTTCCGTCAGTCTTTTTAAATGACACTATTCTTAAGCTTTAATGCATTATTTTAACTTTTTATTTATATGGAAAGATTTCTCAGTTTATTGTTGACAATTTCAACTATTTTTTGCGCATTTTAGTAAGCTATATCATGAGCCATTTAACTTTAACTTCGCTCACTCAGTTATCATAAACGTTTGTAAATTTTCACAAACATTTGTAAAATTTTGCAATTGTAACAATTGTAGCTCCGATCATGTACATTTCATACACCAAGACACTTACAATTGTTACAATTGTAACAATTGTAGCTGCGCAACCCAAAATTTTCACAATTGTTACTATTTGTAACAATTGTAATCCCAAAATATTCCACAATTCGATTTATATATGCACATTTTATAGGCCAATCTTACAATTGTAACAATTGTAACGCTTGTGAAATCAAACAATTGTAACAATTGTGAAGCTTGTGAAATTTCACAATTGTTACAATTGTAAGACTTGTAGTGTTGAGCAACGGGGCCCAGGCTGAAACGAGTTGGGCATTCTTAACCCTGAAATTTAGCACTAATTAATCTATTTGGGTCGGAAGATCGTTTCTGACCAATGCGATAAAAATATGAAGATAAGGTATTGAGAATAAAACAAAAATGTTGTAATTTCTACGAATGTATTTCTCCCTTTCGTAGTCACACAATAGGTTACGTTATTGTCACTCATTACCTCCTTAACAGGTGAAAGTAATGATTTTTATCGGTACAGTAGGATTGTTTGTTTGTTACTTCTTCTTGATTTTAACTTGTCCGAGCGATCTTACCTCATTAACAGTGACGTTATATTTGCAAATTGCTTTTATACAGCTGGCTCGCACTGGACTTTTTTTGCAACACTGTTGAAATCTCTTATGGGCTTCTTCGTCGGTGACAGAAAGCTGAAAATAAATTGTAAGGGTAAAATTCGCAAAAAAATTTTTGTTTGGGCAGATTATCAGAACAAGTGACTGTTGATTTATATTGGAATTATGGAATTTAATACCTATACGATTATTTTTTGCCAAATTGTGGAAATATAGTATATATCTACTGTAACCACATATTGATAATATTATCATGCGACAGTTAAACTCAGACATTATGCCGTTCCGGTGGTACATTAGTCTGATACTAAATCATGATACTAAAATACTAATACTAATACTAATACTGATACTAATCTGATACTAAAAATGATTAGATTTGTAATGCATACCTGGCTTGTATCGAATTTGCTGAAAAGAATAAAATTTGTCAAACACAAAGTTAGTCTTGTTTCACAAACGAACATTTACATTTTATACCGTAATTGTTTACTTACCAAATTGGCCAAAGTAAAATTTATGTAGGATGTAATTATTTCACGTCATCAACCTAAACACTGCACAAAACGTTCTTTCATAAAGATAGTGAAAACATCATTACAGCAGAAACCATAATTGCCTAAAGCATTATACTGCGAATAGATCAGCTAGTGAGTAATATTCGAACGACATAACAAAGTAAGCGACTCACACTGGATCGGCTTCTTTTTGGCAAGGACTGTTACCACAATCAATTGTTTCTTTGCGCTCGCCAGGACAAGTGTCTTCTTCTTTGGTGCCGCATTTTCGCACACGAGATTTCCAGCCTAAAGTTTTACATTGTATGTATGTATGTAATGTGTGTATTGTGTAATAACAGCGATGTATATCTTATAATAACAAATTACAGCTAGTTGTTTTTAGATTGGAATAATTAGCGAAATAGCTAGTACCGAACAATAAGGGTGGATTTCACAAAGGTGGTTTTACTAAACCATGGTTTTACGTTTTATGATTTGCACATATTTTCATTACGAAATATAGCCTGATTCGTTACGAATTTCGTAGATTTTCTTAAACCATGGTTTTAGCTCAGCTGAAATTTCAGCAAAATAGAGACCTGCTGTGCTGCAGGTTTTAAATTTCAACTGTGCTAAAACCATGGTTTAAGAAAATCTGCTAAATTCGTCACGAATCAGGCTATATTTCGTAATGAAAATATGTGCAAATCATATCAAAACGTACGTAAAACCATGGTTTAGTAAAACCACCTTTGTGAAATCCACCCTAAGGGTCTAATTTCCTATTATTTATTTATTGTTCTACAATAAACCCCCATTATTTAGATTAGACTACTGCAGGTTAGATATTCAATCAATTCAACCTGACCCGCTAAGCGCGAGCTACACGACTTGGCCCGAAGACATACCTACCGACATGATTGCGAACTTAATTACTTTAATTTAACTGCTACAAATAAACTAACCTGGACCACAAGTCGTCGTGCATTCAATCCACGATTTCCATTCACCCCAGCTAGCCCCACAAGAGCTGTAACATGGCTCTTTTTGTTCTATAATAGAAACAAACTAGCGGGTTGACTACTAGACTATTTGGTTAATTACTAGTTTACTCACTGGCGCTGCGTGCTGACGTAAAGTTGACATCCTGTATATAATTTATGGTGGCTACTGGCTACGCGATAAGAATACCAGAAAAATCAGATTGAAAGGATGAAACTTTCATTAAAAAGGAACTACTAAATTGAAAAATAAAGCTTTAATTACTTCCGTCCTGAATAGTTTGTGAACAGTCGCCCGAAAGGCATAATCTTACTCTAAAATTAAATAAATAAGGATGATGATTAAAAAATGTTTGTCAAAGCTACATTGTAGTGTAGGTATGGTATTGGAATATATTGCTATTATTGTTTGTTTTGGCATACGATAACGGTAATCACGTTTTCTTATATAAGTAGGTAGTCAAGTTTAGTAGGTATGAAAAAGCAAACGATTCCCATACAACTGATCGCTTTCAAAGCAGGCTATTGAATTGATATGTGACTCAAAAAAGCTTGCTAAAGGGCAAGCACTCAGTATTGCCATTCATGAACTGTGGGTATATGGAGAAAAATAGTATTTTTCTTTGGCTGAAATACATAATGATAAACGCGAAACAGCAATCCGTAGACGCTTCAGTACCTCACACGCGACCCATGCTGACAACTCGGCTGGCAGTCGGTCCAAGTCGACCACACGCCCCACGTCGGTCTACAACTATGTCGATGACACACCTCCGACTCCAAAGCATCGCCAGTGCACATTTCAGCCAAACAGCTGAAATACTTGAAATGACTCACTTTATTTCGAACTGACAGCGAAAGCCTCGCAGGACACAATCTACAGGAATGGACGTTAGGTAAATAAATTGTGAGCAAATTTGTGATAAATAGAAAGAGGATGCCCCAATTTGAATGAATGAAAGAAATGGAGGCGCCGGGAATCGAACCTGGGCCGCCTGCTTCGAAGTCAAGCATGCTAACCACTACACCACAGCCCCCGAGTCTTATAGGCTTTAATTCTCATTTACAACATTTGACTCTAATGTAAGGCACTTTAGCTATGCTTGCATAAGTTATTACAACAAGACGCAATTTTTTAGTGGCATTTAAGGAGAATTTTATGCAAAGGCTGACTGGATTAGCATTATTAACTTTGATAATTAATGATCATAGCTTCATTAATTTCACAAGCAAAGTTGACCAAAGCCAAGATTTAGCTCCGACTTTACCATAAACGAATAAAAACAAAATACTGGTTCAGTTTTGTAAAATTAAGTTGCAATTGCATGTTTTAATTTTCAACTTTTGAAAAATTTTGTTTTTGAATTTTGAAATTCCTTCATTATTTTGTCTTTTATTTGTTTAAATTTTTTCTGTCATTCTTTTTTTTTCAAATTTAAGCTAGCCCATGAGAGACTACATTGCATACCTGCGTAGTCTTGTACGAATACCGCCTCCGCAAACAGAGCTACATTCTGACCACTGTTGCCACTGACCCCAAACGCCTAGACCGCTTAATCTAGCAAATCGGTTTCCTCCACATTTGTTGCCAGGACAACGTCTGCCATCCAACTGAATTTCTGTGCCACAATTTGATTTCTGCAACACAGTGCGTAAAAATGTTGCACATCTTAATGTGCTGAAAGTTTTAATGTGGTCGTGCTGGTAAAAACGTATAAACGTAATTCTTAACGTAAATTACCGTTTTCAATATTATGAAATGGGCCATGTTTGTTGTTATACAGCACTTAATGTTGTTTTGGGCTACTACTGTTTTGTTTATTCTCTTTGACTAAAAATTGAAGTAAGAAAGAACACGGAACGTTGAACTCCTCACATTGAATGACTGAGCTTGACAAGAGTTAGAATTGACCCTAAATACACATTACGGTATTCATCAAAAATGAATTTAATTTAATTAAATTAATTTAATTTAATTTAATTTAATTTAATTAATTTAATTAATCAGCATTAATTAATTAATTAATCATTGATCAACTTAAGAAGATCAACTTGTTTCAGAGGATTTGCCTTAGAGCTGAAAATAAGCGCTCGTTTACAAGTAGAAGACATACGCGCGTTTAACTCTAAATCACTGGTCAACTTAAACACTGTTCCAGATTTTCACACTAAATGTTACATGACAATGGTTGCAGTATGTTTTTTGCGATTGCACAACATTGTCAACCACTTATCACTTTGGTGTTGCTATTACCACTGTGCAGGCTCTGGCTCTGTTGTGCGTGCCAGGCCCACAATTTGACGAACAGGGACTCCACGGACTCCAGCTGGTCCACCATTCCGTGACGTCGGAATATTCATCTGAATAGTCGAAAGCACAAGACTGCATTCGACATGGGATGGTTTCCATTGCATCGCCTTGGCAAAGCCCTTTGTGCTGACAGACTCGTGCTCTTACTCGAATGCCTGAACAAGAAACAATAGTGAACAAGAACAAACCGTTTTTGGTATTGTATCATGAAATATGTGGGAAACTGGCAAGGTACAGAAAAATCACTTAGTCCGCTTGAAGTCTTTACAGCTGAAAAGGGCAGCGGAAGTCACACATGTAATGGCTATTAAGAATGAAACCAGATTTTAGACAGTCAAGGTTCAAAAACGACAACGCGGTATTGTCTTACTATTACGTCTACATAAAAAGACTTGAAATAGATAAAAAACTAAAGTATGTAGTAAAACCGACAATGACACTTCCTTACCTTTACCGCATGTGACACTGCAAGGACTAAAGTATGACCATGCTGTCCAAACGTTCTGGTTTAACGGCGTGGGAGCCCGTTTGGGACACGGCGGACCAGTACACACTTGTTGGTCCGTCACATCAGTATTGCACTTCACCCTTTCGCTATCTAGACAGTCCAGGCGACGAGTCTAAAGCATAAAACATTGAGTGTCGTTTTTAAGTTCACGTTTAAGTTTAAAGCTTGAGTTAATCAGATAAAATCAATGAAGATTTTGCCACTTTGATTTGTAAATAACTCATGACTGACATTGACATTGACAATTGTGTCAGCCTTCTGTCTTTTTGTTCTTTCTAGAAAAAGATCAATTGTTTTGAAGTTAATTGCTCATAGCGTTTAAGGGGGTAGTGTCGCGAAAGCAGTTTTGCTCATAGGTTGCAAAAAGAGATCTTTTTGCTTTGAACTTGTACGTTCACTGAGAAACTAGTCCAATGCTATACTGTGTTAAATAAGTACTGCCAGACAGTAGACTACCAATATCTACCAATATCTTGAACCAATCACCGATTGTAAGCCAGACATTACACAATAAGGACATGATAATTCAACTAATTCAGCCAGATATCAGATTGGCCAGCTTGTGAAGCACACATAACGTGTCGACGCACGGTTTTTTGCCACAAAAAAGAAAAAAGAAAAATGAAGGTTCGTTTTTCTTTTGATTTTACAATAGGCGTCTAAATTTTTCACAATTTATCATTATTGCTGTGAGTACTTCACTGTTTACGCACAGTTTCACAGTTCAAACAGGTATTACTCCGCAACCACTCAAGCAATTTGCACTAAATTTTGTGTGCGTAAACTACAACTTATGTCCTTTTAGTCTATGTAAACAAACTAAACAAATAAGTTGATAATTGTGACGAAAAAATCGAATGTGAATAGGTTTTTAAAACGTCATTTTTCCGACTTTGCGACCTCACTGCAAACAGTATGCTGCATCAATTTTGATGAAACTTGGCGAAAATACTTGGCTTAACATATATTTTCAAAATATATAAAGAACAATGTCTTATCTTTTTCTAAAAATGTTTTACAGTTACGCAAAATCGACTGCTTTCGCGACACTACCCCCTTAACGCTACTGAGCAGGCTGCACAGCCAGTATGTTTTACGTATATTTTCAGCTTGGAAGATGTCTGCTGACTATATGCAGGAAAATCAATAATCGATGTACAGTGCTGTCAGTTGTAGTAATATTACTTTTCAGATTTGGCACCGGCATGTTTCAACAGCAGTATATAAGAGCCATTAGAAAACACTGTTTATCGCTTCTTCGAGCTGATTTGCTCAGCTCAGATAAAAGTGTAACTTTTGAGCCAACTGGCTCGATGCAGCGGGATGCTTAACATCCTCCAGCATTTTTTGTATACGTACGTAGTCAGATTAAGTAAGAATAAGCTACACAGTTATAACGTAGAGTAAGATAAAAAGTGTAACTTGCGGTCAGTATGGAATAGAGAACTAATTCATTTAAGCCTGATATGTAGACATAGGGGAAGAAACCTTGCCCTGTTTGGGGCCTACTTGTTTTCTTGTCACAACATCATACCCATATGAACTATGAAGTTGACATATTAATAATACCTTTTTGCCAACACCACACGTCACAGAACAGTCACTCCATTTTGACCAGGTGTCACCGGGTCTGAGCGGTTGCAGTGATAAACCTGAAGATATAAAAAAAGCTGCACAATTATGTTTATGGAAGCCAGCATAATCAAGATTATTTGTATTATCAGTTCTCAACATTTCATTGGTGCTTCCTTCACATTCCAATCTTGCCACCTCAACTGTTTTGTTAATTATTTTTTAACATACTTTGTTCATACTTTGCTCGAACCAACTAGAAAGTTTCTACATATTCACATTCAAACACTTTGGCTAAAGTTTTCGATCACTCAGCTGATATTTCGCCATTTATAGCAGATTTGGAATCAAAAACTCACTGTTACAATTAGCTCTTCTGCATGGAGCCACTACGGTATCTTTCCCCAAGCATTTATTTTCAGGCCGGCATGATCGCACTCTTTCCTTTGTACCTTCGCCACAAGTTACCTGACATTCGGACCAGGAGCTCCAGTTTTCCCAACCTAGGCAACGACAGTTTTGAGCATAGGATTAGTGATTGGTGTGTAATGATATGGTACAGGAAGGCATACAATTCGTATTCGTTATTGGTTAAAACGGCTTTTGTTTTCAAAATACGACTTTAAGACAGTTTTTATATGCTATCCGTGTCACTTTTAGGTCAAGCTCAAAAATTCCTTAATCTAGGTACAATATTAATGCTATACCTATTTTCTTCAATACCCTTTCTTACAGGCTAATAATTTTCTACAACGTTACTAAGCTTGTATTTGGTTCTAAATTTTTCAGCCACGTCAGCCAGCCTTTTCCTGGACTAAACGAGTAAATATTAGTCCGACTACAGGGTTTAGGTCTGGCCAAAGAAACCATTTTATAGTTACATAAACAGTTCTATATACATAAACAAAAAGACAACACAACAGAAACTGACTTCCTATGCAGTAGTTTTCAAAATAGTCAACAGTGTTGTCCTGAGTTTCCTCTATGAAAGCCTTGGGGGAGGACAATCTTGTTTCCGAAGTCATGATACATTCCAGTGAGTCATAAAAGTATTGCACAGACCTGCACCTAAATCCCTGAAAAACAGCGCACCAGTGCAAATGTTTGAACCTTTATGAAAATGTATTGCATGAAATAAAAAAAGTTTTACTAATGGCGCTCACTAAAAAAATACAAACCTACAGATTTTATACTTGACATACGCATGATAATTATACTTTAGCAAAGAAAAATATTCCTAGATACCAGTAGTTATCTACGAAATCAAAATGGGTCGAATTATCACCAGTGGATGTAGTGTAGAGGGTAAAGATACGACATCAATAAATGCAATAAACCATGCGTGCGGGTCTATATAACCTACTCATCACCACGAAGTATTGATGCTCTTTAACACCCAAAAACAGATAACACCACAACATGTTAGAGTCGAATGTGCTGGCTACACGAACCTTATTTAAATAAGTATTAATGCATTTTGACAGACATTCTGCCACACTGATTGATGTGACGACTTGATCTGCAAATCCTGCCAGTAAATGCTGTTGAACCCGTTCAAATGCAGCATGTTCTCCATGGCAAACAGGAAGCTCGGCTAAGGCAAAAAACAGTTGCTTTATTATAAATCAAAAAATATATCGTGATACCTAATAACATAAGAATATGCAGTTTTTCCTTACTTTGATTTGGAATTTTTTGTTCTCCTGGTAACTTACAGATCATACATGTTGGTCGATTAAGTGACTCAAACTAGGCGTATGAATAAACTACAAAACTCCACTGTGCTACTTGAATTATGTCGCGTTCTTTTATTCAAGGAAAAACATGTGTAAGGGGGAACGTGAAATAAGATAGTGTGAAAGAGCTTCTCTTCATCCCCCCTGTTGGGTTAGTTTAGTTTGGTTAACCCAGTAAACTGTATTCCTGTTTATTGTTTACCTTTTAAATTATGGAAATCAAAGTGACCTGTATTGGTCGTTTTCACGCCTTATCAGTAGACAAAGTTAAACACAAGTTTGAGCATAGCTTCTGCCATTAGACGTCTGCCATATTCCGGAGTGTAGCAGAAGGCACAGGTTCGATTCCTGTTCTGGTCTTTTCTAGAAAAGGTATGGGGGGCGACCCCCCATCGTTCACATGCAGCTAAATGAAATTTTGACCAAAACTTTGACTCTGACAGTCTAACTTTAAAGAATGATGCTTTTTCAGTAAAATAGTTGCACCAGAGCAGAAACAGCTTGCCTGAAATATCTCAGTAGATGTTTAATCTCTTTTAGTTTAAACGAAGAACATTTCATTTAACTAACCTTTTCTTAAGCAAATCTGCTCGTAATGGTCAAATCGTGGATCGGCAGCAACGGTCTGCTTGGCATTATTTTTGACAAACGGATCCAAAACATGACTACTGAGGTAGCAGACTTGATTGACCTTGTCGTACTGAAAACTTTTGCAGTTTATTGGTCTGCCTGAAAAACACATGTGAGTTCGAGTTCTGATAGATTAATAAAGTTGTATAAAACTAATTTGATAAGAATTCAAGAAAATTTCCCATCGTACTCGTACCTAGAAGTTACCATTTCCCTCATCTAAGCGGAAAATCTTTTTCGATAACCGAAGTACGTTATAGCTTAAAACTATAAACTAGATGGCTGTGTATAGTCAATGTATACAAACATTATAGTGCACGCGTAATTTCCAAATGTTTTTGTGCGCGTCAGAACAATTAATAATCCTGTACGTACTTACAGACCCGTTAAGCCCGGTTCACACTCGTCTTTATGAAAAGCGTCCTTTTATCTTTTGTACTTATGCATAAATTTGACACAGTTTTGATCGTTCTTTTAAAACTGTCTTTTTGTCCTTAAAGACAGTTTTTTGTTCCGACCTTTCTGTCTTTCTGTCCTTATCTTTTTGTTTTTATGTCTGTATCCTTTTGTCCTTTTGCTAGTCCTTTTGTCTTTTTCTTCTGAACTGTCTTTTTGATTTTTCTTTCATAAAGAAGATAAAGACACTATGTAAAGACACATCAGGACAAAAGGACGAAGATAAGGATATGTGAATGTCACGTATTTTTTTATGCTGACTATTAGGTATGTAGGTATGCTTAGCTTATTGGTTTTTTGTTTACCGCTGTTATGAGCTGTCGTTTCTTGAAATTTATTTTTTTATTTATTTTGCTAAAAGCTTTGTTTTAATTTTGTTCAGTCATTAAGACTACTGTATACAGTTATTTTCTGCTAATAACTGTTTAATATTGTGTTTAGGTGAGACAAATTTATTTTGTATTTGATATTGTGTAATGCGTCCAGAATAATACCAATATTATGTCGCCCTTTTTGCGTGCATTGTCGCAAAAGGCGACGTCGCAACAAAGAAAAGCAAGTTTCTACCGTCCCTGCCACCAAAATGCAACTTGGTGCAATTTGATTGGCTAAGCACAAAAAGACTCTTTATCGAATAGAGCAATGCTCTATTCGACAAAAAGACCTAAAGACGAGCATAAAGACTCTTTTTCTGTCTTTATAAGGACATACGGACATTTTCATAAGGACATCAAGACAAACGGACAAGGACATAAAGATAGAAACATAAAGGCAAAAGGATAAAGACAAAGACAGTGCATAAAGACAGTCAAAACTTGCATCAAGAAATTTTCATGAAGAGAAAGACAAAAAGACATAATGACACGAACAAAAAGACAGTTAAAAAAAATAAGGACGAGCGATAAAGACAACAAAAAGAACGAAAAGACAGCCAAAAAGACAAAAAGACAGTCAAAAAGACGAGTGTGAACCGGGCTTTAGTCATTAGCTAGAAAGGTCTTTAATACTGAGAAAACGTCTTATCCAAAGTCGGTACTTATTCAGGTTATGTATATAGTTCATTTTCAACTAACTCACTGTGAGTGGACATAATGTGAAATACATAAAATTCGTAATAGAATCGTTTGGGAAGTAAGTAATTCATCTAGATGCATTTTAGAGAATAATACACTATCCAATATTTCAACGACTATTCAGCTGGTGATTAGAGTGAGTGTTTCTTAGAGGCAAGTAAAAATAATTATAAAAGCCTCTCAATAAAACCATCTCGGTCATAATTACAGACAAATAAGTAGTGGCGTCGGCTTTGTTCAGTATTTGATTTTATTAGAACACAATGACAATAGTTTGTTCTATGTTTTTTTGTTCCAGCTTAAGAGAGAACTATTAAATTAAAATGAACCTGCAGATAGTGTTGAAGCAGTGGTTGCAGGTCATTGTTCATTACATTAAAGTTTGTTAAACTCATCTGTCGTTCACTGTTCGCTTTTCGCCCAGATTTAGTCAGCCTTGCATTGCTGTGTTCCATTTGTTCCGTTGCGCCTACTACGCACAGCCCACAGGGAAGCCTGTCGACTAAAGACAGCGACCTTACATTGTTGCATACTTTTTGAGTCAAGATTTATGACTGTTTGAAATTAAAAAATAAGTCTGGTAAATTATAGAACGTAGTATTTTTTGAAAGTCTTTCTCAGATAAATGGTACACATAAGATATTTGCCAACAACGTGACAGTCTGAGAGGAAACAAACACGACATAACTTATATATTAACTGATCTGAGGTCAGCAGTTTTTGCTGGAATTGTAGAAAACTAGTAGTTGAAATTATTTTCACAAGCAAAACATCGGCAAGTATCAAGCATTATTATTGATTCTCTATGTTTTCAAGAATTGAGCCTTTCTAGTTTGACTGTAGAAATCGACTTAATCAAAATAAATTGATCCAGAGGTGATGAACTCTGAATCAACACGTACACACGTAGACACGTTACACACGTACAAAACAGATGCAACACAAGCCTAGAATTTTTTAGCACAGATTAATGACCTGTTGGGGTACAACAGGAAAAAGTTAGGCAAGTTATACACCTAAGATATCTCGCCTTTTGTGTACCCTTTTATGGTCTATTCTTCTGACCCTTACCGCAACTTAAACAGTACGCTTAATCTCATAATAAGGAATAGTTTAAAAGAAAACTAGGAGGAAACAAGCCCACTCTGCGGCAAAATCTTCAAAAGTATGAAGCATAAATTTACACACACAAATATACAGTGCTGGTCAATATGCTGCAAAAGTTTGCTGCAGACGCGCATCTACTCCAAAGTGTGAAGTAAACACACGCACTGAGATTCAAAAACCAGCGAGCCAGTGTAATCTTACAAAATCAAAATTAACTAGTCGGGTGGCTACAACGGGTTGCCGACAGTGGGTAGAGGACCCTCTATTCTAAGCAAAGGACCCTCTATTCTAGGTAGATGACCCTCTGTTCGTGTTCAGGAGCTCAAATTATCCCTAGAAATATCAAAATCTCAATTTCGAAAATTTGACCCCTTTGGCCCCCTGGGGCATGGTACCCTAGGGAGGGGGGCTTGGCGGAGTTCACGAGCGTTCTAGGCCAAAATGGACCAAGGATTCGTGTTCAGGGGGCCAAATTACCCCTAAAAATATCAATATCCCAATTTCAAAAAATTGACCCCTAGGACCCCTGGATCCCCTAGGGGGGGGTACCCTGGGGGGGGGGGTCATACGGGGGTCCAGGGAGGTCCTATGCAAAAATGGACCTCGAATTCATGTGGGCTCAAGTTCAATGGGCTCAAATTACCCCCAGAAACATCAAAATCTCAATTTCCAAAATTTGGCCCCTAGGACCCCTAGGGGGCAGGGTACCCTGAGGGGGCCGCAGGGTGGTCCATAAGGGTCCTAGGCAAAAATGAACCTCGGATTCGTGTTCAGGGGACCTAATTACCCCTAGAAACGAACCTTTATAAAAAACTACAAAAAATGAATTTTTACCCCCAAAATACCCTAGGGGGGAACCTTGGGAACACAACTTTCAGATTTTTCAGATTTTCAGATTTTTGAGGGGGGCCGGGTCACGGGGTCACCAAGGTGGGGGGGCACAATCACTGAAGGGGGGGACCCTTCCACCAAAGTTTGGTCCATATCCATAAATTATTTCATACTAAAAAGTGGCAACATAAAACGCCAAAGGATTAATAATAATCTTAATAATAATCTTAAGGTGGCGCTCAGGGGAACCGACTTTGGCGTTTAATTTTTTTCAGCGACATTTTTGACCACAATGTCTTGAAGGAAAGTTGTTCAAAATGAAAATAGCTTTCATTTGATGTGCATATTGTGATAAAAAATTTTTTTTAAATTTTTTGGACAATTTTGTAGCCGTAGCAAAAAAATTTTTGTTTCCATATAAAATGATTATTCATATCATTGAAATATGCGGTTTCTTAGCTTTAAATTGATGTATTAAACTTAAGAATACGTTGAAGTTTTGCTAAGTTATTTAGCCGTGAAAATAGCAAATCCAAAATGAAAAACCTACAAAGCTGATAAATCTTCGAAAATGTCAAATTTTTGATTTAATTTCTTAAAAAATTGAGTATGGCTTTTTGTAACTTTTTCAACGGAAATATGCAGTCCTAGGAAAGGTCTAATTTTTGAAAAAGTGAAACGTGTGGGCAAACCTTACATTTTTGCGTAGCGAAATTGACTACTTTTTTTGGATCTGGGTCCCAGCTGCCGTTTGCGATTGAGTCGAACATTGGCACAATGAAAAAAAGAATATAAATGCAGACGTGAAAGTTTTTCGATTTTCAAATTTTGGCCCGCAGCACTTTTTGTAGTCGCTCAAACACGACTGATTTTTGAAAAATCTATTTTTTGCAAAATCAAAAATAAAAATGAAAATCGAATATCAGTCACGTCTAGATTTTTGAGAGATCTTTCTATTGATACCAAGATCATCAGAATCGGTTGAAATTTCGCTGAGCTAGGTCAAAAACAAAATTAGTGTGATAGATATATAATTAGATATATAATAATCCAGATTTCAGTATACCAAACGAAAGCTTATGTTACGCTAATCATTATTATTATAGTGCCTAAGCTGATTTCTTTTCATGGAAATAAATTTAATTTTTGTTTGGAATCAGTCAATTGTGTTAAATGATAAAAAACTTAACTTAAACCAATTTTAACTTACCTATGTCGTAACTCCCGTGGTGTAGTGGTTAGCATTGAGGCGCCTCAAACCTCTGGTCGAAGGTTTTTCAAATTTGTAACTCAGATGTTTTCAGTTTTTTTGAGCACAACGAAAAATTATCATTTCATTAGCAAGCATTTCGATCATAACACTACCAATACGTATTCGATTCGAATCATATAGTTACATACCATACTTACCATTTGTTTGGCCAAAAAGCACCGGTTTCGACAATTTTTGGCCTAAAATTAGGTTATAGTTTAACTGTTTAAACTGTTTACTGTAACTAGAAGGACCCGTTTTCCTTCACTATGACCGAATTTTGGGAGAAGTCTTTTCCCCTATCCCCTCCAAATATTACTTCTTCAGAAACTTTTTCAAATTTTTTGCCTATTTGGGGATCCGCGTATTTGCTTCGCGTACATACATCCCTAACATACCTGACGCACTAAACTTGTATTAATTAATAGTAATAATTATTATGTTTTAATTACTGTTTTAATTACTATGTTTTAAAACTATCCTAAATATAGTGATAATTATAATAATAGGGGCACGTGGCTTCGGAAGGGCTGGCCTTGATGTTTCAAACATAAAATACGCTTACATTATGATGGACGTGACCCGGTTTTCTGGCTCCAGGGCAATAAAGTTGGAGTTATTTTATTGTCAAAATTAATCATACGTTTTTTGTCGCATAAGTCAGCGGTAACCTATAGTTTTTATGGTGTCAAATGAAAGCCGTTCTTATATCCTACCTGATTCCGGAAACTAGAACTTTTTACCAGTTAGCTAAAAAAAGTTATGGCGGAAATAGTTTTTACGTAAACTGTTTTTTTCTAAAATATCACGCCACTTCAGTGTTACCATTGATATAAGAAAGAAAATGCTCCCATGAAGTCCCCCATATAACTGTGATTCTTACACAAGACAGTTTTTAGAACATCAGTGACCATGGAGCTGACGATATGGGTCTAAATCTGAAAGTGATTTTAACCAAAGTTTTATTTTGCATTTTTCGGTATATAAGTCAGCGTTAACGTATAGCTTTTTTGGTATCAAATAAAAGCCCATCATTTGCTCTATCTAACTGTAAAGCTAGAACTTTTTACGTGTTCCCTGAAAAAAGTTATAGCCTGAAGTTCTCTTTAGACAACATTTTGTTTGAAAAAATTTCTCCGCGACTACTCACACCATATACTTATTGAACAGAAGTTCGAAACAATTGAAAAAGTTATAACTTGCTTCAACGTTGACGTAGAAACATGAAATTGACGGTATTCTGCTCAGAACTTCAGGCGCTTTCGAATGACACTTTACTTGACGTTGAAGGACGTCATGTTAAATCAGCGTCTAACTATTAATTAATACGGAACATTGGTTGGTTTTTACGTCATCGCGCGACCTTTCAATCGATAGCTCTTGACAAACGCTAGCATTTAAAAAAAATTCACGTCGATGCTACAACCATATGAAAAGTTATGGCTCCTGGAATTTTTCCCTTTGGTTGACTACCTGTAATCATCTCATATGTGATCAAATCGCATTGCAAATCAACGTTGACTTAAACTTGATTTTTTTCAAAATAAATTTTAACGTTAAACACTGAGTGACCCCACGTTGTAGATCTAGTCTAACTAGTCTAAACTAGACGCACTAGTCTTGTATTAATAATAATTACTATGTTTTATTACTATGTTTTAATTACTATGTTTTAATTACTATGTTTTAAAACTATTCTAAATATAGTGATAATAATAATAATAGGGGCACGTGGCTTCAGAAGCGCTGGCCTTGACGTTTCAAACATAAAATACGCTTACATTATGATGGACGTGACCCGGTTTTCTGGTTCCAGGGCAATAAAGTTGGAGTTATTTTATTGTCAAAACTAATCATACGTTTTTTGTCACATAACTCAGCGGTAACTTATAGTTTTTATGGTGTCAAATGAAAGCTGTTCTTGTATACTACCTGATTCCGTAAACTAGAACTTTTCACCAGTTAGCTAAAAAAGTTATGGCGGAAATAGTTTTTACGTAAACTGTATTTTTCTAAAATATCACGCCACTTCAGTGTTACCATTGATATAAAACAGGAAATGCTCCCATGAAGTCTCCCATATAACTGTAATTCTTACACAAGACAGTTTTAGTCCATCAGTGACCATGGAGCTGACGATATGGGTCTAAATCTGAAAGTGATTTCAATCAAAGTTTTATTTTGCATTTTTCGGTATATAAGTCAGCGTTAACGTATAACTTTTTTGGTATCAAATAAAAGCCCATCATCTGCTCTATCTAACTGTGAAAACTAGAACTTTTTACGTGGTCCCTGAAAAAAGTTATAGCCTAAAGTTTTCTTTAGAAAACATTTTGTTCGAAAAAATTCCTCCGCGACTACTCACACCATATACTTATTGAACAGAAGTTCGGAAAAATTGAAATCTTTATAACTGGCTTCAACGTTGACGTAGAAACATGAAATTGACGGTATTCTGCTCAGAACTTCAGGCGCTTTCGAATGACACCTTTGTAAGGCGACTTGTTGCCGCACCTACTAATGGCCCAAGCGGGAACAGTGGGTACCGGCTATCTGGGGAGGATCGTTCACTCGCCCGTAGCCTCGACCACACCGCCGGCGGGGCTTCCAGGTATGATGAGCGGGGTTTTCCGTACGGGCCGGGGTTGCCGGACACCGACGGGGAATGGGGCTTACCTACTCTACGGGGCTAGGCGCAGTAGGCGCAAATCACAGACAGACGCGGCCCGCTAAGCCTGAATGGGCTATGGGCTTGCCAGAGCGGGGCAGCGAACAGTAGCAATGGGGCAGGTCGCGGCGCATACGGAACGCGGAATGGCAGGGCCTCACTAGGCCGATACTGCCTGGGGGCACATAAAGACACACGGCAGGGCTTCTAAGCCAAAACTGCCTAAAAACAAATTCAAACACACTAATAAAAATAACACATTTAATGGAAAGGACACAGCGGGCCGTTTCGGCGAAATACACGAGTAGAACAGGAACTCTGACCAACAACAAAACAACCGTACAGCTCAAAAACCCACACGCGCACTGACTATTTAACAGTCCAGGCTACCAACACAATATGTGACCAAGCGTACACACACACAAGAGGGTGAGTACGTACATAACGTTAAAATATATTGAGCGTTAATTCACAATTGTGTAATATGAAAAGGTAAGTGTAAGTGTGAATAAGGGAGTAAGGGAGGTTCTCCCAGGTGAAGCCTTACAGATCTTCCCCTCCTCACTTAATTGTGCTCCTGCACAAATAGGCAAGAAGCGAAAAAACCGTAAGCCGACACTGGTGGGGTGGTGGGAGTAGGAGTAGGGTGAAATTTGAGAAAATTTAGGTAGAATTTTTACCCCGGGAGGGTTCTTCCCCTCCTCACTTATGAATTTGCCCACACAATTTATACCCAAAAAATATACCAAAACATAATATATTACTACATACAAAATACACACAAAAAATCACTAAACAAATCACTGAGTTATCCATGAGGTTGATTAGTTCCAACGCAAGTGAGGTAAGTTAGACGAATTTCGGCGAATATACAAGACACTGATTAATACACAAGATCACGCATATGACGAGAGAGTTCGAAAATAAGGCAAATACAGCTCGAACAAATGGCACAAGGCAAAGTACAGTTAATACACAGTCTGTACAAGGCTCACAGTTCACACGGTTAGTACAGTCTATACAGTTCACCGTTCGCAATTGGCAATCCTCAGGCATTCCGAGGTGCGTAGGGGGGATAGGGTTGTCGCCATAAGCGCCGCAATGAAAGGCAGGGGGTCGACAGTTCACCGACTAAGCAATATCACGCACCATAGACAGTTCGACAATTGAGCAATTACGCATCGTTTACAGTTCGAAACTTAAGCACTAGCGCCAGAGGTAGATGTTGGAATTAGGGCGCGGCAGCAGAGGTAGAGGGCTGCGGTTAAGCACTGAGGATTGAGCAATATCGCCGGTCCAACACTGGGTGGCCTCCATTTGGGCGTGACACGTCTGGCATGCGTCTAATGGTGCCTCATTGGCTCCCACTGGCGCCGCCATCGATGCACTGCACCATAGGTTGTTGTGACATGGGCGTAGGCACAAGTTATACATACAGTTTACGCACTACCAAAAATCACAAATAACACATCACAAATTACACTAGCTTATTAACACAAGCAATTACAACAAAGCAAATAGATACACACAAATGGCAGTTCAAATACTCACAGGGCACAAATTACAAGGCAAGTTATAACAATACCAATACAAAAATAAGGCACATAATAAAGCATAGAAGGCAAGTGACATATTATAGCGAATCTTTACACAGCCAATTACAGACGGAATGAGAAAAATAAAAATATTTTTGGTTTTTGTATAGTTATGATATGTTTTTGTGTTTTAGGTTATATGCCTTTTTTTTGAAAAAGAGAAGAAATATGAAAAATGCAAAAATGACAAGAATGACAACAAGTACCCGAACAATATACATTATGCGATAACAATACAAATATGAATAAATTTTATTTACATGTTGATCTTCATAGTCTCTTTGGCATAAATAGTTGGCAAATTAGCGTCTTTTCGCATAGTAGGTAACAGTTCGCTGGCTACGACCTAACGACTGGGCGGCTTGTGTTCGAGCACGAGTCGAACGAGTAGGGCGGGCGGATTGAGCAGCGTGAGTAGAGCGAGTGACAATCGCCTGCGTCACCTCACGCTGTTGCTCCGCGGGCATGTCGCTATAGGGCACGTATGCGGGTCCCGTGTTGACGATAGGGCCGGTGACCCTTCGAAGTCGCGGGTCATTTGCCTCAGGGCGTTCCAGGCGTGGGACCTCAATACGGAAGGGCGTCGTTTGCTGAACAGATGCCGTTGCGCCTTCCGGTCGAGTGGTGGGCGTGTCCATCCGTGGCGGCCACTGTTCGTGCTCCTCGACTTCCACGTCGGAATGTTGTTCGATAACCAGTTGAGGTAGTGGAGCAGATTCTACCTCCATTCGCCCCTCTTGTTGTTGTTGGGACGTCCCTTCTGATGGCTTAGGGTCCTGTCCCGCTGGGCGTCGCTCTTCTTGCGTGTCCATGGGCTCCCGTGGTGTAGGGTCCTTGGTTGGACTTCGTCGACGACTCCCTCGTCCGACACCATGGTATTCACGTCGGTCAGATTCCGGTGGAGGCGTCCGTCGCGAGCGTCCTCGTCCCCTGGACCTATCGCTCCGAGCTCGGGGTGGCTCATGCTCTCGCCTGGCTCGGTGCTCATAGAATCCATGAGAAGTCGGGCTAACTCGTCGGTGATGTTGCTCTTGAGGTTCTCGGTGGTCTCGCTCAGGTTCACGTCTGAATTCTACCTCTCCCGATTCAGAGACTCGAGATAGCGATTTGGCATAGTATCGTTCGTAGAATTGGCTAGTAGAGGTAGGTTCTTGAGGTCCACGACGGAAGAAGACTACCCGCTCTTCTTCTTCTCGGGTTCGACGTTCCCGACTTTCCTCTTCTTGCATTCGGCGTCTCTTGTCTTCTTCCTCTCTTCGTCGTCGTCGCTCTCGAGAGTCATCACGTTCACGGTGTTGATGAGCGTCAGGTCGTCTTTGAGGACCTCCATCGTAGCATCTTAGGCCACGGTCCGGTCGCTCAGTCGACGCCTTTCGCTTTTTGTAGTAGCTCACGTCGTGTTTGCGATATGAGTTTTCATCCTTTCGTCGGCCTTCGTACGATCGCGGGTGCGATTCGCGACGCCCACTGTAATGGCTGCTTTCGCGCTCTGAGTGGTGAGCACGCGCCTGAGAGTGACGCTCATGCTTCGTTCCTTTTCTCGGTCATGGTCTCGCCGAGATGGCAGTCTGGACCTCAAGTCTTCCTTTCCTCGTCTGGGCGGGATCACTTCCCTCAGTTCTTGACGAGGTCTGCTGGTTGATGGTCTGTCACGATCGTCTCTGTCTCGAGGACGATATCCGGAGGGTCTGTAGACCTCACGGTGAGTTCGGTCTCCTTTTCTGGGTGGTGGCTCTGGGTGACGGCGTTTGGGTGGGGGAGGAGGTATATGGGGGACCTCCACAGATTGAGGCAATTCACCCTCTTCCGTTCCTTCTGCAATTGTCACCACCAGATTTTCCACGTAGGATTTTGGTCGGTCAGCTTCTTGCAGTGCCTGTTGTTTCTTCTTCTTCAGTCGCTTCTTGGTAGAGCGCGGTACTACAAGGACTTTGGACGAGTCATCCCGTTTGGTATCATCCTGTGTACCCTCTCTATCTAAGGTGACTGGTCGGGGCATCATCGTGTAGCGCGAGGATGGGTTGTTCAGCACCTTCGGTCCACAGAATGGCATCAGGTTGTCTGGGGCCAGAGTTGCATGGGTGATCTGGTTCCACGGCATCAGCTTGAGCCATTGCTGTTTTTGCTTGGCCGCTCTTCTTCTGGCAGACCCTCTGTCCGATTCCCTCTTGTAGAACAGACCAGCGGCTGGGTAATACCAAGCCGAAGGGTCGGCAGCTAGGGTTCCAGCTGGCACAATGTTGTCAGTCAGGGCTGGGCTTGGGTTCGCGCTCTTCACCTGAAAGACATGGTAGGGCCATGAGCGTCCACCTCCTGTAGTTTCGTAGGAAGGACATGGTTGGTTGTTGTTGTAGTTCCACATGGCCAACTCTATGCGTCGATTGACGACGTCCATGCGGTGCTGACGCTGACCTGTGGGGTCTGGAGTATCCATTGGCAGGATCTGCCCGTTGACTTCAAAGTCTTCCGGTCCTTTTTCGAGGAACCACAGACAGATCTCGGTATAGGCCAGACCGAGGTAGTTTTCACCCGTGGCGGCAGTCGGATTGTGAGCGTATCCCGCCACTTGCATTCCTCCAGCTCCCATTAGTGGATCAAAGACCGAGAGGTAACTGAACAGCTTGGGCATGTTCTCCTTGAGAACCTTCTTGGTCTCCTCGTACTGATAGAATTGCTCCCAAGCCAGTAGTCGCACAAACTGGAGGCAAATTTCTCGCCAGAATTCCCCCTGTTCCGGGGTATAGGAATTTCTGAGGGTGTTTCTCAGAGCTACGGCCCACATGGCTGCTCCCTGCTGAAGGATAAACGCCTTCTTGTTCAGGACGTTCAGCTTGTCCGTCTTGATGTATTCCAGGGCATGGTAGGCCGTTGGGAATTTAATGTTCCAGCCGTACAGATGGAACTGTTGCGGCAAAGTGAAGTCCAGGGACAACGGGTAGGATGGCGAGTCTCGGTTGTCCATGATGTTGTAACCGTATTTCGGAGTCAGCTGTCGGTCGACTCGTGGATCCCGATAGTACAACAGGGCGTACACGTCCCTGATGGCTCGGTACCCGGCCGTTTTTGCCACAATCAGGTTGAACAGGTTTACGAAGTAGGTTCTGGCTCCGTGTGGCTTCGGCAGGAGGTTCGGGTACAGGTTAGTTTCGGGGAAAACCTTGACGACTAGGTCGTACTCGGTTCTCGGGAATACCCTTCCCCGTCCCATTAGCGCGATCGATTTGTGTTCGATCAGTCCGTCCTTCATTGCTGGCAGAGTCAGCTTGACGAACTGCGTAGGCATCAAGCCTCGCGCTCCACCTCCTTGTCTTTGGGTTGACTTCATCGTGGAGTCAGTTCCCGTTCCCGTTGGTTCCGAAGCGGTCGCCGTCGCCGATGTGTCCACAGTGGAAAAGTAGTCCACCGTTGCTTTGGGCCAGTCTGGGTTGTCCTCGATCGTTTCCTGGACGATCTGTTCCATAAGCCGGATTGGCAATTCCCAGCAACTAGCCACGTTCAGGTTGAACCAGTCTGTCAGTCTGATTCGAATACCGTTCAGCCATGGGTGTAAGGCTGTCGGCGTGTCGTCGCTGGTCTTCGGTATTCGTGCGCTCAAGTAGGCGTATTTTTCGTTCAGTGCAGATGGTCGCACATTTGGGTTTTGCATAAAAATGACTGGGCATCCCGCTGTTTCGGTTATTGCCGGATATCGGGAATGCACCTGTGCATTCATGTGGTAGACCGTGAAGATTTCCTTTGTGGCAAGGGACCAGTTGTAGCTTCCCCGGTCCAAGATGTATCTGAGGAAGAAAGTAACCAAGGCCTTGTCGCGGAAGGTAGCATCGTTGCTACTCAGCCCGACTCTCAACCATTGTACATAATTTTCATCCGTCAGAGGTGCCTTGATGAGTGGGTTGGCGTTGAACGGCACTTCCGGTCTGTTCGGTACCCATTCCGAGTACTCCAATAGATCCATGAACTTGGTAAGCAGACCGTGTTCTCGCTCGCGTCGGAAATTTCTCTCCTCGGCAATGAACTTGGGTAACAGATCCGTCGGAGGCTAGGCCACTCGGACATTAGCGATGTCCACCTTCACGATTTTGGTTGGCTTACGTCTGGCAGCCGCTTGTTCTTGTCTTGTGATTGGCACTCTAGGAGCAGGTGGATGCATAGGTTTAACCGTAGTCGGGACCGAGCTCTGGCCAGTAGCTCTACCCTTTCCTGCTAACTCCTTCTGTCCAGTCTGGGCCGAGACGGCTGTCGTCCCTTCGTTCTGGGGGTGGCTCCTGCCTCTACCCAACGAAGTTCCGACTGCCTGTCTCTCGGCTTCCCACTCGACTACTCGCTGGAGCTCCGAGTCTGACAGTATGGTGATGGTATCTTCGTCGTCCACTTCTAGACCTTCCGGTTCCAGTTGGACTTCCGGGTTCTTCTTCGCCAGAGTTTCCTGGTAGGTGTCATAGGTCTGCTGTCCTTTGGCCCCTTCGAATTCCAGCCACGCTTGGTTCAACTGTTGAAGCCTCCAAGCGGCTCTCAGTGCTGAATCCCGTCGCTGCTGTAAGTGCAGCTCCTTCGCCATCTTCCGGAATTCTTTGATTTTCCCTTCGTCAGGGGCTACGCATAGCTGGGATGCCAGAGTTTGGGTGGACTGGTCAGCCAGCGGCGTGTCCGGGATAACGATGCTGACCCCATAGACGATGGTGTCCGGGTCGTGGGCGGGCGTATACACGTAGCGATAATACTGCGTGTCAGGCAGTCCCAATTCGAACTGGCGCCGCACAACGAGCTTGTGCTTCCCTTCGACCATTTGGCAGGCGACGAACTGGGCGTGAGCTTCGCTCTGCTCGTGTTTCGTCGCTCGGGAAGTGATTGGAGCAGGAACTATGTACCCGTAAAAGGTACCCAGATGTTTGCCGCCGATGCAGAGGTCGAATTTCGGCAGGTGTGGGGCCTCCTGCTGCTTGGGGAATTTCAGGCTATTAGCAGCGTAGACTTGAATTCGTCCCTTGTCTGATTTGACAGTGTAGGGAATTTCGGGTCGAGCCTTCCATTCCCAGCTCCCGTCACTGCTGATGGCTCTAGGTGGCAACGACACTTTTCGAGGGTCCACCTCCGTTTGGTCGTCAGGAGCTTGGTCGAGGCTTGCCAAGCTGAGCCTTGGTGCCTTAGTTTTGGTGACCTTTGCTGGTGTTGGTGGCAGCGGTTGCCCCGATGCCATCGGTCGCTTCGGAGGCATGTTTGGGTTGTAGCGTCGCAGAAGCGTCCAGTACGCCTCGTACATGTCTTGCAGTCGGCGGTACAGCTCCCCGTAGTCGTCGCCGATGAAGGTTTTGTCGTCGTGTACAGAGCCTCCTTGCACATATCTTCGTAGGCCGGCATTGGTTCTCCACGTTCCAGCTTTTCCTTGTACTTCTGGTAAATTTCGTCTTTCCGGCCGATATTGGTAGTGTTCCGGGTCCGGTTCTTCGTATTCACCGTCCGATTCCTCTGAGGGCGAGTCATCCCGCTCCCTTGGGAATTTTCTGGCCTTACGAATCCCTGGGTTTCGATTGACGAAGTTGCGCACTTCGGCCGTCGGTTCGCGGAGTTTTTCTGCATACCGCCGTTCGAAGGCTTCACGGTTGACCACTGGTCGGTTCGGTCTTGGAAATTCCAGGCCGTCCGTGATGATTTCAGTAACTTCGTCCCGGCACTTGAATTTCTGCGACCGCACGAAGTTGCAACCCCACCGTCGTGGGTCTTGTCGGTGTTTCTTTTCCACAGCTTGCTGGGCATGATCCAGCTTCGTTTTCATAGAACCCATGGGTAAACGGTTCACAGGAGTGTAGATGCGGCAATCCTGCATTGGTCCGTAGGACTTGCCTGATGACTTGAGTGCCGTGTCAATGATTGACGCTCGGCTGCTCATGCTTGCCCACAGGTTTGTCATAGTGACAGCTTCCCCGAATTTTTCACAGGTCGGCACAAACTGGACTATCTTGATGAACAGATATTCCAGGGCCAGCAAGTCCTGGCAAGCGTAGGCGAAGATGTCCAGGGTAGTGATGGGCTGCTGTCCCCACTTAGACGGTGGGATGTTGCTTCTGCCCTTCACAATTTCTTTTAGGTTTTCGTCAGGTCTGGTATCCAGTGCAGTTTCTTTGGGGCTCGGAACTCCGCAAGCTTTGCACATCAGATCCATCCCGACATTTTGGTTGTAATACCCCAAGCAGTCCTCAGCGGGGTGGGTGGGCAAGTTTGGGTCCGCGGGCGTGATATTTCCGACGACCATGAGCGCTCCAATGGTACGCCAGAGCTCGGACATTTCAATAAAATTGAGGCAAAAGTGTCCGTCGCCCATGAACTTTGCCCATCGCAGGTTGTCGTTCTGCACCCCGATTCCCAAAAAATACACACCGTTTTTTGGGTGCGTAAGGTGGTAGAGGAACTCCATGAAAGGTCCATAGTCCGTCAGGGTGGCCAGAATTACTCCGACCAAGATCCCAAAACGGTGTTTGGGCACCGGATCAGTATGCGAGACAGGGCCAGCCAACTGTAGGACCGAGACCATTTGGTCCTGGGCTAGGCCAAAGGTTTTACCGGGGTAGCCCTCGGTGTCCATGAGGACGTAACTGTCCCCGGCGATCATCTCATTGATGTCCGTTATGTGGCCCACCAGTTCTGTCAGGCTGGACATGACCGTGATCCCATAGGCCTTGGCATACTGTTTGTAGTTGTTGATGCACCTGGCCACCAGTTCGTTGACTCTGATTTCCGGGTCTTCAGCGAACTGTTTGAAATAGCTGGCGGCCCAAAACGGTGTCATTTGGCCACGGGCCTTCTGGTTGGCAAAATCCCGCTCCGCGTACTTGGCACTAGGCCTGCGTGAGCAGGTCGGGTAGACTGGATTGGCTTTTGACAGGAGCCGGTAATCTTTTCTGGCGGTCTTCAGAAACCACCGCTCGAAGTCTCCCGACATCGGTTTTGGAGGCTCCGGGGCCTTTTTCTGGCTCGCGATCTGTCAGTGGCGTCCATGAGATCCGTGATCTCATCCAGGATGTGGATTTTTCTTGAGCGCACCGGCAAGGTTGCCTGCAGGTTCTGGACCTGCTTTATGGTGCGGCAGGGTTGACGGCCTTGTGGTTATTCCTCTGCGTCTTCGGCCTGTGGGGCTGAGCTAGTCCCTGGTAGTGGCGTTGGTTGGGCCACCAGCCGTTCCAGAAGCTGCTCCATGGTCTCTTCCTGGGTGCTGGTGCTGGGCTGGTTCGGATTAGGCGGAGATTTTTGGTGTCTCGTGACACCATTCGTCTCTGCCACCTCCTCATCCATGCCTGCAGCGCGTCGGTCTCCCGTAGCTTCTGAGTCCATGGATTCGTCCCCCGATGACACTTCGACTTCTTCCATTTCCCGTGAGTCTTGGGATCCTGTCTTCTCTATTGTCTGTGTCTTCTCGCTGGGGTGTAGCTGTGGCAACTGCTCTATCCTCTGCCTCTTGGCCGAGGTGGGCAGCGCCGCGGCCGCGATCCCACCAGCGTTCGTTCCGATCACCGCAGCGCTTCTGAGGTTTGGCTCCGACCTCGCCTGAGATACCCTCGAGGTCGAAGGTCGGTTCAGGAGGGGGTCCATTGTGCTCATTTCCGGTGAAGGAGGAGCATCCACAGTAGGCGGGGCTTAGAAGTTGATAATGCCCTCAACTTCCTTTGGCTTCAGAGCCCTGGCTGGTGCTGGTTTCTTCCGCATTTGGCCTTGTCTTCCGTCCGTCCCGCTTGAGCAAATGTATTGAGCAAAAGTTCCAAGTGATGAGCAGTGAGCAAATAGCAGCAAGACGAATGGGCAGACTGGAGGACTAATCAGTAATTAATGTTCCATCCATGGAACGTCCTCGGCCAATCTGCAATACAACAACACATCTTCACATCATTCGTCAAGTATGAGCAACTATCCAACCCCAATACCCAAAAATTTTGAAAAATTTGCAGCTTGATTGCTCAAATAGGCAAAGTTGACTAAGGCTTCATACGACCACTGATGAACAAGCAGGCTATCTAATTAGCTAAACAACCCCTTATTTTAGATGATTGGGCTCCCTCCCTTATTAAAAGTTTGCGTGGACCCCCAGTAGATTGCTGGTGTTGAACCCAAGTTCGAAGAGTCGTTGTCACAGGAAAAAGGAAAAGTTTGCGGTGACCGGATAAAAATCTAGTTCTGGAGATGGTAATTCTAACTGCAGGTGGCTGGAGATGTAGTTAATGGTAGTTGAAACTTTCGGACAGGAGAATTTTGCAGTAGTTGTAAATAGTGGACTCCATGGAATTTTGCACACAGGAAAATTTGATTCATTAGACCAGCACACAGGAAGCAGATGAGTTGTTTATTGGTACAGTTCTATATACATATAATATATACAAGGCAAAGCATAGCAAAGCACAGCAAAACACACAGCAATGATGTTGAGATAGGGGTTCAACCGAGTCCGGTATTCTGAACGACGCCTCATGGCATATACCTCACAAGGTAACCCCTATTTTTCCTCGGGCTGACTGAAGTTACTCGGAGTCCGAAGATTCCAAGTTCGGGTCCGCACCACTGCGGGTGGGTTGGTTCGTCTGCTGTTCAGTGCTGTCTCCGTCTTCTTTTTCGTCCTCCGTGTTTGGTTGTTCTATTTCTTCCTCAAAGGTCGGTGGTGGTCGCAGTTTCTTTACGGTTCACGTGGATCGGGTTGAAGATCTCGTCCGTGTAAAGTGACTGGATGCGCACATTGTGTGGGCTAAGTTTCTCCACTACCCGGTAGGG
>JASANF010001869.1:0-16601 GCA_030248245.1 Trissonchulus sp. WLG1_4 | reverse complement strand
TGTTTGTGACTCTTGGGGTCTTATCCAAACAAATCTAATCCGTTAAATCCAGTTTTGGATAAGGCCCTTGGTTACTACAGCAGAGACTGAGGCCCCTAACCTATCACCTTTCTCACTACTACTGGTACAATCCATGTTAACAGCCGTTTGTCCGTTCATCTGCAAAATTATCGAGATAATCACGCGAAAAACTTATCTTATATACTGCTGTGATTACTTCGTAATTTCGCTGGTTGAACGGACAAACGACATTCCACATAATTCAACCCTGGTCGACAAATATTTCATTCAACGATCCTTTAATGAACCAACAACAAAACATGAAACACATTAAAATACAGATATCCGAAAAATGTTAAATACAGAAATATATATACATAAACTGATTATTGTAAATCAGAAACCTCAAATTTACCTGACCATACTTATATAAGTAAATAACAAAAATTTTGTGTACTATAAACAAACTAATAACAAGTCCAAAAAACAGAACCATTTTCTAAGTGAACTAATAAAAAAGTGCATCTTTTCGTTACGATGGGTTTTTTCTATTTCAAATTTGCGTAGAGTTTATTCTATTTAACGTTTACAAGTACCACTCTGTAAAATTTGTGTAAGTTAATTAGTATATTAATGTGTTTTAAAGATGAAATTACAGTTTGAACTTAAATTTGTACAAACTACAAAATATAAACGAGGAAATATAAACAAGAAAATATAACAAGGAAACTGACATCCATTAAGACGCGTATCACAGCGAAAAATTTGATCAAAATAAATTTATATGCAATATTCTTTCGAAGTTCTTCATAACGATCGACATTATTGTTTTAAAAAACTCAATTAAAAAAATTAGTTAATCAAATGCAGAAACTTCTAAGCAAACAATTAACCACGGTACAAAGAAAAAATATACAATAGTCAATCTTTTTACAAAAAGTCATTATAATATACTTTCATTGCAGAATTTCGAGTTGATCACCTTCATACAACGTCTGAAAATAAAAAAACACATCTACATATTGTTTCAAACAATCAAATTTGCCTTAAGGTGGTACTAACGAATGTGCAGTTTTTTGAAATTTTTATAAAAATTTAGTTAATTCAACCGGCATTTTGGCAAATTCAGTTGGCGGGATCATGTGAAAAATTTTTAGGAGCAAGGTAAGCCAATAAGCCAAACTACACAACAGGAGAATAAGAATTTAACAGTTCTGGCCACTTTTCTAAGCGCATGCACAACGCATAAGCACAAAAATGAACATAATTAAACTTTTGCGAATTTTCTAGACCCAAAATGCAAATTTTTTAAATTGCTTATATTTTTGCGCAGATATAGAACCCCAAAGTTCAGTGTGAATAGAAACTTTTGACTTTAAAAGCTTATATTTCATTTAATAATTGACGAATCCTAAAATCGTGCATTTTGGGTCTAGATAATTTATTTTTAATTACTTCTGACATTTTTTGCATGTTTATGTTGTTTAAACTCGTCAAAAAGTGGCCAGATTTGAAAGTGCTCAAATTGGTCAAATTGGCCTGCATATATCAAGTGTCACATAAAACATATTTGTCGTTATGCAATGAAACTTCACACAATTGTAGAAGAAAAATAGCGCTTTCCAACGATATACACAAGTTGCTTTAAAGTTAATTATTCACTGAATACTAGCCTGTTGAAAAACACTGCACATTCGTTAGTACCACCTTAAGCTTTGTTCATACTTGTCCGTAAAAGTGCCCCTTTGTCCGCAAGCAAGAAGTTCGATTAGCTGTTGCAGGAAAACTGGATAGCTAGTGAAAGTAACTAAGTAAGTCAAGTTACGGCCATTTTTGGGGTTCAGGCTAGTCTTGTTATGGCTTATCAATGCGTAAAAAATTATCGATGTATCTTCAGCAGTTCTTGACTTACAACATTTCGTTACGGACACGAACCAGGATTATGACTAGGTATAACCTAACCAGTCATAATTCAGACATTAAGGTTGTCAAATAAGCTCGGTCTTGAAAAAAGCAATGTCTTAATGAGCTCGGTCTTAAAAAAAGCAAACCCCACAAAAAACACAAAACATAACAAAACCCAGACTTACCAATCCTTCCTTGGCCATCACCTGCCCCACGGCTTCAATCAGAGCAGCCTCGTCCAGAGCGTAGAATTTCTTGCCATCCTTTTCCACCAGGGGGAAATCCTGCAGCCCCAGCCGCACCTCACGCTCCGTGCCGTCCACGCTACGAACCTAAAAAAATAATAAAGTTAAAAACATAACTGAACCGTAAAAAAACAAAAAAAACTACTATCAGATCATGGAGATAATATGTAAAACACATAAGTCGTGTCTGATATTTATAATGCAAACAAATGCCTAGCCAATAATGGTAAGTTGTTGATCCCTGAGTAAACAAAAAAAATTTGATTACGAAACGAACAAATTTCAGTCAACAAGAGTTTGGTGTTATAAAGCTATTTTTAATTTTTGATTTGTTTCGTCAACGTAAAACAGCTCTGATTAATTAAATTATCCGTAGAACAGCTCAGATTAATTAGACTATTTGTTAATTCAGACGAATATCGTCAGATTCAGACACACCAATCAAGACGGTGTGAATAATAAGCTCGATTCTAAAAAACAAAACCATCAACCATAAACTCATACCCCCTATGATCACCACTTTAATCTAATTCCCTTAATCCCCCTTCATAACCGCCATTTTAATCTAATTCCCTTATTCCCCCTTCATAACCACCATTTTAATCTAACCCCATTAATCCTCATTAACGAACACCAGTAACATCTAATCCCCCTAATCCGACACCCCACCACACTGACCAATATATTAATCTGCGACCTGAGGGCCGTTTCATCATCGCCCATGGCAGCGGCAGTGCCGGGCGAGGTGGAGCCCCCTTCCGCTGCCCCATAGCCATAGTGGGCGCCCAGGGTGATTCCCCCATGACTGTGGGGGGCAATGGCATGGGCCGCCCCCTGGGCCTCCTCGCAGATGCTCTGCTCAATGGTGATCTCGGTGTCATCATCGTCCTCCCCCAGGCCCCCGCCAGCCCCCACGCCCCCCTCCATTGATTCCTCGTCCATAATCGCCTGATGCATTTGCACCTGAAATAAATCATGAATTCATGAGTGAATGTTAGATACCAGTCAGAAATAGTTGGCCGTCATTCAGAAGTACTTGGCGCTCATTCAGAAGTAGTTAGATAAGTAACAAGGGCCAATATTCAGATGTAGTGAGCGCTAATTCAGAAGCAGTTAGATCTTGAATTAACTATCATTCAATCAGAAGTAGTTGCATCCAACTCAGTAGCTGACTATCATTCAGAAATAGTTTCAGCACTGAATCAGAAGTAGTCAGATCTGATTCAGAAGCAGTTAGCGCTCATTCGTGAGTGGTCAGATCTGATTCAAAAGTAGTTAGCTATCATTCAGAAGTGTACTATGCGATAGCGCTCATTCAGAAGTAGTCAGATCAGATTCAGAAGTACTCAGGTCTCATAAGCAGTCAGATCAGATTCAGAAGTAGTCAGATCAGATTCAGAAGTTAGTTAGCGCTCATTCAAAAACAGTCTTCACCAGAAGCACCCCTAATCTACCAATACGTCCACATGTCATGGCAACCTGATTCATTCATAAACTCTTCAGCCCCACAAATCCCCCTTTCCCCCAGACCTCTCCGTCCACAATGACGGCGTCGGCAGGCCCTGGCACCGCCTGCAGGTCCTGTCCCTGAGCCTGGCCCGCCCCGCCCTGGGCCATCATCGGATAGGCTTGTTCCGACAAATAGTTCTCCTCCAGCGCAAGCAGAGCTGTGCCGGCCTCATCTTGAGCGCCCATGATTAGACCTACGGATTAAGCAGATTAAATTAGTCACTGTTTACTAATCAGTTCATACATTTGGATTAACTAGATTAGATTAACTGCAATATTGGCTTTATAGCTCAATACTGAAGTGTGGTAAACTGCTTCACAGTGACATCTGTGTTGATAATAAATTGAAAGTCTATAACGTGGAGTTATTCTGCTAATTCAGTTAAACAATCCAGTTAACCCAAATTTATGAACTACGCTTCAAGTAAAATTCATTAAGATGTTTCGTGCCCATTCAGACTCGATTAATACTTTACTTACAGCCGTGCATGTCCGTAAAGCCAACAAAATTACTAAAAAGAGCCACGCCACTAATGGAGCATGAAATATTATACTGTGGAATGAATTTCTTGTTTTGCAGGATAAACGAACACACGACCGTAAGTTAAAGTATGAAATCCAGCCTTAATTATTATAGTAAAATTATACTGACTATGTAGCTCACAAACAAAAAATTGACCGTTAATTTTTTCTGCTATCCATTTTTCTACACCAGCTGATCAAACTTTTGCTGAGGACAAAATATACACCAAGTTTATTACAGTGACCCCTGACCCCCCAAGCCATACCAGGAATATATCTGAGTCGTCGATTGGTGCCCAGCGGCCGACCTTGCCTGCTGCCGCCCACCGGGTAGCGGGGAGGAATATCGTTGGCCGTCTAAAAAAATTGGTAGTCAATTTTGAATTATTTTTTTACATTCTTAATTTTAATTCATGACTTTAGCAACCAAGCTATGACAAAAAATTATTTTACACAAAAAACTAACATTTAAATGACATTAACTAAGTTATCGCCACATCAATCAATACACTCAAAAAATAAACTCAAAATTCAACAATATTGATAGAAAACATTCACAAAAATACAGTAACAATTTCAGCCACAAAATATCCCTTAGCAGCAACACTTTTTTGCATCGCAGAACAATAATTTAAAATCACCATCAAATCAAATTAAAAATTCTAATATTCTACCCCACAACCAACTCTACTCAAACGTCAAAAAACACAACAAAAATATTAAAACCTCAAAATAAAATAAAATTATTGAAAATATCAAGTAAAAAATCCGCCTCACCCCATCCGCATTGAGCTCATGTCCAATGTGATACAGACAGTAGGTGACCTGAATGTTGCCATTGGACAGGCCCTGGGCAAAAATCCAGGCCGGACAATGGCCCTCGGTGACGCCGGCCGGAGGGTTTTGCAGGTGGCCAGAAAATTTGCAAGTATAGTAGAGGCGTTTCTCGCCCGACTGTGTGGCATACCATTTGTTGCGTCGAAAGACGTTGCCTGTAACAGCAGGGCAGGGGGATTAAGATTAATCCGCCCAGGTGAAAGGAGTTAAGGGGATTAAAAAAAAGCAGTGAATATTAATACGGACATGATCGGGGATCAGTGAGGTACAGGGGGAGTGGGGGGAAGACATGGGCGTGGGGGGGGGGGTTTCACCGCCCCCCAGATTGTTCTGAAGGTACTTCACGAATTCGGTGGCTCACGAAGCAAAAATGGCCGGAAAAGTTTGGCTGTCCCACCCCCTCAGAATTTGCTCTACTTGCCCAAGTATGCTGGAGGGACCCTAAGAATTAAACTGAACTGAGAGTTTAGCCGAATAAAACCAAAGAGATTTAGATGATTTAAAGGATTAGACCTCGACCGCCTTAAATCTCCACCAGATTAAATCCTCAGTCAAAATTTAATACGGTTATACCTTATGCTCATACGGTCTCAAAAAACAACCATAGACAACCAACCCGACACAGCCTCTCGCCAGGTATTGAAGTCCTGTTCGTTGCGAAACATGCGAATTTTCATTTGAATATTCTGCTGATGCGAATTGACATAGTGCTGAATGAGATTCTTCATGGCCGGCGGTGACATGGGCATATTGCAGAAGAGACAGCGCACGGGCCGGGAATACTTGGAACGGAAGATGGATCTGAAATAGGAACAGGGTTTTTTTTTCAAAAAAAATTGTGTGCATAATTGTGCAAAATTTTAATTTTAGTGTGCAAAATTTTATTTTTCTGTGCAAACTGTAAATGCGTATTCTTCGCCTATATAGAAGCAAATATACGCATTTTTATACCTCTAGAGGTACGTACGTATCAGTGGCCTACCCAGAAAGAAAGTTCGGGAGGGGAATGACTTTTCGATTTTTTGTAATGGGTGAAAAGGCACTTTTTAGCAATTTTAACACTCATAAAACGCCTTACAAACGCAAGGTTACTAAACCATAAAGTTGCAGGGGTCTGGGAGCGGCAGCCCCCATAAAATTATTGGCGATTTTTCCAATTATATTCCAATTCCAATTATTTTTTTCCAATTCAGACCCAATTTGGTCAACTGGAGACTAATCAGAAATTTTTTCCGACAGAAAAATTAAAACAAAAGATATATATCTAGTAAGTAATGTTACATCAGACAGTGTACATAACACAAGTAAATGTAGCATAATATACTCGTGTAGACATACAAATGCAGGATAATGTACTTGTGTATACATGCATTGGCTTCGATGTTAGATAATAACAAGGAATAGTAAGCCACAGAGTCGAAGGGGTCTGGGGGCGCTAGCTAAATTTTTTATTTTTAGCCAAACCATTTTTATTTTTAGCCATTTTTTTATTTTAGGGGTAGAAAATTTTTTAATTTCAAGCCAAGTTTAGTCAATTGGAGACGTATCAGAAAATTTTTCCGTAAAATACCATAAACAGCAATGGGGGGACCCTTGTGTAAAAAATCACTCAGATACTTGGGGACGCCCTTGCTGGTTGCTGCTATGTTTATGTTGATGTGCTGAAATTCTAAATATTGGAAATTACTGGCATTAGCACAGTGGCTGTCAGATGCAGATCCAAGAAATTTTTTGAGCGAGTGGAAGCCGACCCACCTTCCTTGACTTAATCTTGCAAAAATGTGTATGCCATAATTGGCGGGGGTCTGGAGGCGGCAGCCCCAAAAGCCACAGCTTTTGTGGAATTTTGAAATAAAATTTTCATTAAAAAAGCAACTTTAAGCAAAACTTTGTTGGCGAATCTGGGTGATTGCGGGGCCTAGGGGCTTTAGTCCCAAGAAGCCAGAGCTTTTATAGGATTTTGAAATAATTTTTGCATTGAAAAACATTTCATCAGCAATTGTTTAGGAATTGTTCTGGGTCATTGCTGGGATCTGGGGTGGCAGTCCCCTGAAAATGCAGAAATTTTTTATTTTTCGGGCAAAATTTGTTTAATAAAAGACGAAACGGAAATTTTTTGGCCGGGCCGTAAAATTCAAAGGGGGGACCATTGTGTAAAATTTTACTGGAAAAAAATTTCTGGGGTGGAAACTTTCAGCATCCCCCCTTGGTATGTATGCCCTTGTTACGTTATATATACATAAAATCATATCAGTGGCAGATCTAGGAATTTTTCAGGTTGGGTGGAACAATTTAGACAGTTTAGTTTAGAAACGTAGATGCCGTAGTTTGTGGAGGTCTTGGGACAGGGTTTTTTATTTAGTCAAAAATGGCGTCATTTGCAGAAATGAAACTTAAAACTGACGTTCAGAAAATAAAAATGACGAAGCTTTGACGAAAGGTTTTGAGCAAATATTGACGTTGATTTGACCAAATTCGGCCTAAAAATTAAAAAAATCTCCAATTTTTTCTGGGGGCTGTCGCCCCCAGACCCCTGCAACTTAGTGGCTTACTCGTCTTTCTTATTAACTTTCATTAAAGCCTCTGCATGTGTACACGAGTACATTTATATACCTATCTAGTCTACTAGTGCACTATCTCATGTGACGTTCTGCTTCTGACGTGATTTGCATTTATATAATTTCTCGGCTCGAAAAAATTTCTGAGACGTCTTCATTTCACCAAGTTTGGTCTAAAAAGTGAAAAAATCTCTAATTTTGTTTTTGAGGCTTGTCGCTCTTAGACCCCTGCATTTTTGTGGCGTAATGTTTTGGGTATTATGTTAAATGTTAAATCTGGTATTTTCGGTCAGCCAAAAATAGTATAATGTTCGCACAATATGCGCTGTTATCGGCAAATTTTTGTGTTAAATTCTGGGGTTTTTGCTGGGCCAGACGTTAGCATTGGCGAATATTTTTGAGAGGCTGCTAAAACTTTGTTTAGTTTGTGTAGTTTGTTTTGAAAATTTTTTTAAAGCTCTCCAATTAACTAAATAAATTCCAAAAAATCGAAAGGTCATGCTCTCTCCGATTTTTTTTACTTTAAATTTGACCGAAATCTTCGGCACATAGACGTACAAGGGGGTCAGGGGGGCAAGCTCCCCCCAGATTTGGGATTACGGGACAAGCAAACCTAAAGTTTAAAGTTAAGGGTGCCAGAAAACTCCTCAAAGTTAAAAAAGGTGCCAGAAAACTAAAAATTTGCCCCAGATTGTTTTAAAAATGAGCAAAAAGCCAAAAAATTGCGAAAAATATACGAATTTTACAAAAAATTTCCATTTTTAGGCCGTTATGAGTTCAAGTCCCCAATATGTCGGACAAGACCCCCTAAAATTTTGAAAAATCCGGGAAAAGCCCCCCACCAGACTGAGATTACATGTATATACGTACAAGCATACATGTACAAAAAGCACAAAAACTTTGGGTAATACCCCTCCCCCTCCCCCTGGTGGGACCCTTCCCTCCCATCGGTCTACTTAATTTTGACCCCCCTGTGAAAAAAAAGCAATTTAGTAATTTACATCTTTTCTTGGCCAAAAAACACAGAAATCTGTGTCACAAATTTTGGCCAAAATTAGGTAAAAAAACCGCTTAAATTTCATAAAAATGTAAGATAACGCTAACTAGCAATATTGCTGCAGCGCAACGGTACTGTAAAGCCATAATCTAATTTTGACGAACGAAAAATAAAAATGACGACAGGAATTTAAAAATGACGCCAGAATGATGAAATCCGATTTTGAAAAAAAAAACCCTGTCTTGGGAGCTAGAGAGTTATGGTTTTTGACAACGTGTAACACGTGTTTTAGAAAAATAAACCTCTCGCAATTTGAACAGCAATTACGCAAATCATGCGCCATTTGCCAAAAAGCAGTATAAAAACCTGATGCCGTTGATGATACCGCCAGGTATGCCATTAAATGCAGGGGTCTGGGGGCGGCAGCCCCCAGAATTTTTTTCGATTTCGCATTAAAAACAGTGCATTTTGACCATATCCCAGACCCATCGGGCACTGTGCATTATTGTGCAAAATTTTAATTTTTGTGTGCAAAATTTTAAAAAAGTGTGCATTTGCACAGGGTTTTGCACAAAAAAAAACCCTGAATAGGAATTAATAAAATATGCAAATTAGGGTGCTGGTGTGATTCCTAAAAGAATTATACTATTTATGCAAATTAGGATATCGGAAGTATTTTATAGAAAATATTTATAGATATATATATAATGCAAATCATGGTGCTGAAAGCTGTTGTGTTTATTATTTATAGATGAACATATTATAATATGAAAATCATGATGCTGAAAGCTGGTGTTGCATAAAAGTAATTATGCAAATTAGGATATCGGAAGTGATTAATTAAAAATATTTACAGATAATATGCAAATCATGTTGCTGAAAGCTGGTGGAGTTTCATAAAGGAATACAATTATCCAAAATACTATATTATCGGACTGTTTCATTGTCGGACGTTAGTTAGCACATCATTGGAAAGAATAAAATCCTAGGGCCCAGGGGTGCTAAATCTAAAAAAACGCAGCTGATGCAGATGATTGCAAGACGACAACTCACTCCGGATCGTGCATTCGTTTCATGTGTCGCAGCATAGCGCGTCGATTACGAAATGAGATCTGACACACTTTGCACTGGCGGTCGCCTAAGATATCAAAACAAAAACTATTTCGTTTTTACTTAAAAAACGACTAGAATCGCTCTCAAACAGTCTATAAAAAATTAATTTTTCACCAAACTATTATTCAAGGTAAAACATCATTCTGATCCCCGAATAATCGTCAATAAGCTCCTGTTCCAAGAAAAACCACAGTCGTTCAGTAAGCACTCTACACTTAGTCTACTTAAAAATGCCTACTAAAACTCGATCCCCTTAATCCACTCGAAAGCTCTAATCCCGAAACCTTACTCTTCTAATCCCAAATCTTGATCCCCTAACTCCTCTAATCCACACATTAATCCCCTTAACACCTCTACTCCCAAACTCTAATCCCCTTAATACCAACCAACTATAATCCCTCAATCACAAACCTCAATCCCATTAACTGCATTTTAATCCACTAATCCGCCAACCCCTGTAATCCACTTAATCCCCCCACAGTACTAACCCTGGACGAGTTCCCCGCCATCCGTCTGCTGCTCAGCGTCGTTGGCGTCCGAGATGCCCAGCACCAGATTGCCCTGTTTGGACATTTTCTCATTGATGGTGTCCCAGTAGAGACGAATCATCAGGTCCAGCTCCGTCAGTTCATCGTCCTTGGACGTGGACACCTCTTCCTCGTAGCGCACCTTGGGCACTTCCAGGCCCCCTGCCGCAACAGCGGTGGTGCTGGTGGCGGCACTACTATGGGACTGACTGGCGGCCGGCCCCTCTGACTGAGTCCCCCCTCCGGCGGTGACATTGCCGCCGTTCTCGTCTATCAGTGTGCCATCGGCTGCTTCCTGTAATAATACCAGCGAAGGCGAGCTAATTAAAACAAATGATAGTGTTGTTTTCACCAACAACACAACACTCTGATCTCTGAGCAACATTGCCAGACAAAATTAATCAAAAACACCTGGAAGATTTTTGCGTTTACTTGTTGTATCACTACTGAACTACTCACTTCTGTCTGTACATAATAAACTATTATACTCTATACAAGAGGGGGGATAAGGGGTCCTTCTCTCGACCCCCCCCCCCCGAAAAAATCGAGAGTCCGGGCTGGAGGGTATCAAAAATCAGTGCATGGGTAAAACGGCACTTTTTTCGAAAATTTAACATTGCATCTTTGGTCGATCAAGGAAAGAGAAAGGGTCCCCTAAAGGTGGTCGTAGAGCCCCCTAAAATAACGTAGGCACGTAGGCAACGCTGCCATTACACGTAGGCACTATATTATTTGAAATTCGCATTTTAGCAAAAAAATTATAATACTTTACGACTGGTTTGCCTGAGGATAATGTTATCAAATATTCAACATAGACTATACGTAAAATACCCCTTACTTTTGGTTTTCTTAGGCGGTTAATATGCCGGAAAGTCTTGAAGCCATGAATTGAGCGTTTCACTTGACTCTGAAATAAAATAAACTTTATAAATACACCAAAAGGTACAATTTTCAGAAATTCCAATCTCATAAAGTAAAGAGCAGTAGTCTAAAATTCGAGCTGCCAATAGCTCAGCCTACCTAATCTGAAGATACGCATTTTTGCTGTACCCAATATTTATGATTTATCTTGGGAACTAGGGCGCAACTTTGGGTATCATAAAGTGGATGATCAGAGAAGAAAAAAGGTGCCAAGCTTAAGACTGAAGACTAATTTAAGGGCAAATAAGGCAAACCTGAAATTAATGTGCAACCGTCACATCTGCCATAAAACAGGTACAAATTAATGATTTTCGCATCCCCCACTTTATTCTCAACTTTTTACAAAACCTAACCACAACCTTTTCAGATTAATTTAAGACATCATCAAACAATTAATTGCATTCTAAACAAATCCATTCAATCAACTTTCAAAATAAACTAACCCTAAGCCAAACCTACCCAGAAGGACACTTCGTTGAGGTCATGTCCCATATGGTAGAGACAATAGGTGACCGTCACCTGACCCCCGTAGCGTGACATGGTCGCTTTCACAAAGGCTGGGCACTGTCGTTCTCGCTCGCGTTTCGCGTCTAAATAGTTGATACTTAATAATGAAGTAGATTAGTAAGTAGATAAATAATAGTTAAGTAGATTGTTGAGTAGATACTTAATAGTTAAGTAGACTATTAAGTAGACATATACTTAACAACTTAGTAAATAAACTACTTAACTTATTAAGTAACGTGAGAAAGCTTGGCTTTTGATTAAAAACAAAACAGTCTCAGAGAGAGAGTTTATCGTCCTTTGGGCTCCGATGAACTATATCGCATCATTGACTGTTTAAAGTCACAGACAATCAATAATAATTAATAAACAAATAAACTAAATCAAATACTCGAAGATTAAAGAAAAATTTTCATTGATTAATAGAATGAACTAATCAAAATTTAACAGACCACCCTATTCAGACGAAACACGGTTTAATGCAGACATTCAGATGGTTTGAATATTACGCTCCAATTAATCCCTTAAATCTCTTAATCCGCCTAATTAATCCTCCCAGAAACATAATCCTCCCCGAAGCTAATCCAACCAACCCTTAATGCCATTCATGCAGCTGAATAGGATGCTGATTTCGGACTGAGACGGGGATCGGCGTTTTTTCACGAAATACGACTTGGTTTTCACTTCCAATTCCGCTTTCCAGAGATAGAAATCGGCCGGATTATCGAAAACCGTGAATTCAATCTGGCATTCGCGAATTTCGTGATAGTCCTAAAATTATTCAATATTACTAAACTAAGCCTCTTGATCCTCCTAATCCAGACAAGATTTAGCGAATTAGCTGTCGTTAAAACCAGGGTTGTGCACCGGAAAATTTTCCGCGGAAAAAATGTTTTTTTCCGGAAAAAATGGAAAACTTTCCGGGGGTCCGGAAAAAAAATGGAAAAAAATTCCAGACTGAATATAAAGCTCAAAAGCATCATAAATCATGCTTTTTGACAACGTTTGAGCATTCTTAAGTTAAAAAAGTACGTATATTATATATATACGTATAGCTCCAACTTTTTCTTGTCAATTAACGGTCTCAGTGACTTTACTACAGAATGTACTTTTTTTGAAAAACGTTGGTTTGGTTGGATACGTTTGAATGCTGCCAAAGTAATGTATTATATTAACATGCACTACGAGAGTTAGTTTTTAAGTAGTTTTTAACTTAAAACAGAGAGATCAGTCTCAGCACAATAATATTATCGTCTTTTGTGTTATCTGATGATTGACAGAAAAGTGACATCATTGACTGCAACACTCTCCGGCTTAAGCCCGGCTGAAACTAGTTTTAATCCTTGTCCCTATCTAAGGGCCTTTTCACACATTATACTGGATTAGATTAACTACATTAACTTCAGTAACTAAACGTCAGATTGACGAAAGTTTATGAAACTGCAAAACGACTACACTATTATGTCATCTGCATTTGCTTTCAAAATTTTATGAATTTAAGTTGATCCTATGTTGAGTTGAATTATGACATGTGACACTACTAACAGGGGTCAGTAAAAAGGTAACCCGCGGATAGATAACTATCCTTTGGCGTGTCCGCCCTCGGGTGCGGTGCTCATCTCCGTTACAAAGCCCTGGAGCGTCAGGGGTGCCACTTCAAGAGTGACTACATCCGTGGAGGGGGGGCCGGCCCCTCAAGGCATAATGCCGTACACGGACCCCTGTTACCTTCCCACGTTATTGTGGTACCCATTTACCGACCAGATAAGGATGGACTGCTGGGTTGGCAGGAGCGATGTGGCCCTAATCTCTTGCTCAAGGAGACTACGTATGACCAAGTGGCTGGGATTCGATCCTCCAACCTTCCGATTGGAAATCGAACACCGTAACCACTCGGCCACACTGGCCATCGCCTTGAGAGGCTGCCCCCTTCCTCCTCCACAGATGTAGTCATTCTTGAAAGTAACACCCCTGACGCTCCAGGGCTTTGTAACGGAGATGAGCACGGCACTCGAGGGCACACACGATTCCAATCCCACCTTATAATGATAGGCCAAATCGTCATAGGCATCCAGCTTCTGCCCACACATACTGCACATCAGGCCAAAGGGTTTGGCCGCCAGTTGGGTTGGATGTGACAGTCGCTGGTGTTGCAACAGCTCAGAGTAGCGCTTGAAGCTGGCGTTGCAGAAGCGACACTTGGATGAGGCATGCTCCAGTTTCCGATGACGTCGACAGTCCATGTCCGTGTCAAAGTGCTTGTCACACTCAGGACAGTAGCGGGGATTACGCACTAGCTCCTGAAACAATTATTGCAACAAGAACAAAGTGAGCCATTTTGTGTACTCTTGGTGGTAGTGAAAAGTGAAAACGTTCAACTACTAAAGTCTGACAAAAAACCGTTGCCCCACTTAAAAAAGCGACACAATATGTGATTTCGTTACGAAAAGAATACATTTTGACTATCAAGAGGACAGCCTGTAGTCGGAGAAGTCATGCCACTAAAATCAGTAAGTGGCGCATTTATTTTTTGTCCGACTTTAGAAACTATATAGAATTGTGTACTCTTAGTAGTTACAGGGCGGTGTTGAACTGTTTCTGAATCAACCACACGCAATATTTAGCTATTTTATGTACTCTTGATATGAGCGGAAGATTCATTACTAAAAAGCATATCGGCAACTATTGTTACGACTGTTTGGTTCAAGACATCGTAATTTCTACCGTTTCGTGTACTCTTGGTAGACGGGAAAATTTAATTATTAAAAAACATATCGGGTAATGTATTGCTTGCAGCTATGTGCTCTTAGTACAAGGGAGTGTAATAATCAGCAGCATAGTGTAGTGCTCGTAAATACTGGAAAGTGTAAAGTATAATCCTATCCTAAATCGGTGCCCCCATGTACAATTATGTGATCCTTACGGATTAAAGTGACTAAATTTAATCCACCCCAATTTACTTCATCAATGGACACAGGACCAGTGCGTAAATTGAAATCTTCAATATTTTCCTGCATCGAAACATCTGCAGTTCGACTGTGACCCCCGCGAGACCGGCGACCAATCGTTTTTCCACCACGACTCTAAAACAAAAAACACTGACCAACTCTAAGTTCATACTCGTCATTGTCCGTGTCCCTATCGTTTTGTCCTTAAGCTATTCCAAGATTACTACCTGACCAAATATGCCAACCTATCGCATGAATACAGTTGGGGTCACTTGCAGATGGTATGCAAACAATTAGCTGAAACGCTTGTGTCAATTCTTCACAGCAGCTGACCCAAATTTGTCCTTGTCTCTGTGTTCTTAAGGACAAGTATGAACCGGGCTTAATACGAATATCCAATGATTGATTTTTAATAAAGCCAAAATGTTATTTTAAACCACTCTGAAAGTGGTTTGTCGTTCAATCAACAATCCAGTTAGTTACGCACATTTGGCTTGAACCGCAAGCACATAGCTTCATGCAATTTACACACTCACAGGGGAGCACGGACCTTGACACCCTGACAGTATAATATGGGAATCTTGAAGAGTTACCCGGTACCCCCTAACTTTGGAGATTGCCTTCAAAGTATTAGTATTACTCCTACCACTATAAGGCACACTACCCCAGCCTAGCTTCATGTACTGGGGCGAAGTGGGTTATCTTTTTTCAGATACTTAATATAATATGAACCAATTATAATTTATCATTATCATATTAGATCCACGCCATCATGAACGGTACAAAATTAGATCTATCATTATTTCTAATAAAAACACACAATGCAATAATGGACTGATAACGATAGCCGAACAGATTTTGTCTTTTATTCTATAATAACACGAAGAAAATTTTTTAAAGTATATAACTAAAGAACAAAATCAAGTTAAATCAACATCGTCAGTTTCAATAGTTATTTCAGCAGCTACACAAGGCGACACCAAAGCTACGAAATCAGTTTCATTCATAATATCCACGTCCGACAAAGTATTAATAGTTGTTGTAGTAGCAGTAGTAGGAGTAGCTACTACTGAATCCCATTCATTCACAAAATCACAGCTACTACTACTACTATTAGCATCATTAATAGTCATCTCAGTAGTAGCAGTTGTAGTAGCCAGTACGGAGGACAACAAAATAGACGACGACTCATTCTCAGCATTATCAGTCAACAGCCAATCAGCGTTGAGATTCGTCCGGGCACAGTCCTGACGACTAGAGTACTTAAGCTGTCGCATGGCAGCTACTTCGGCCAGTCTTCGTTTTTTATACTCAGCCGGGTGTTTGGATTTCGTATGAGCCAGCAAGCGATAGGGTCTGCGATAGTTTTTGGGACAATAGGGACACTTGGTCCTTTGACCACAGTGTTGAATGCGCAAATGACGTTTGAGACTTTGGACATGAGCAAAGGTTGTGTCACAATAATTATCGGGACAAACAAATTGACCATAGATATTGGTGCGAATTTGGGATGCGAGGAGATGGAATAAAATGGAAGATTGATCATCTTTTCCCTCCTCGTCATCACGTGACGCACTAGTGGCTTCTTCGCCCGTTGCCGTTGTCTACAACAACAAAGACACAAATACTACTACATGTTCAGTCTGTTATTTATTTTGTAGAATAAAAACCGAATTTAAAAATTAATTTTGCTGCCTTTTCAACTGTTTTTAAAAAAGTTAATAGAAACAATATTGTGAATATATTATTTCCCGCACTGCGCAAATTTGATTTAACCATAATCAACTTTTTGTAATTTAGTTTCCCAGCAAAACGAACCAAACTAGAACATGTAGCATTTGGTCTTTGTTGAAGATTCGGCAACAGTAAAATCATGGCGAGTTTGCCCTAACCGTTGCGGTAATACTACAGCCATAATAAATTCTTAATTCTTAGACTTCCCCTACATACCTGTACACGGGGTCTCGGTCTAGGGGGCTTGTACCAGAATTTTCGAAATTTCAGGGAAGCTTGCA
>JASANF010001868.1:0-30228 GCA_030248245.1 Trissonchulus sp. WLG1_4 | reverse complement strand
AAGACACGTTCTCATAGCAAAGGAAGGTTTTCGCAGTCGAAAAAATCGACTTTCTTCTTTTTATTGGGCTCAAATTTTGTCCAAGCATTGTATCACATAACTTATTAAGCTATGCAAAGTTTTAGCTCCCTGAAATTGATCCTGGCGGGAAATACGACCTTTCAAAAATTGACGTTTCGAGTGAAAAATCGATGTCTGAGTTAACTTTTTTAATTCTTTATAAAAATTTATCCAAGCAAGTTTTTATAATGCAAAAGACTCTTCTTGAGTGTACAATAAACGAAAAATTCAAATCTGAAGTTATTTTTCGCTGTAACTCGCAAAAAATGCAAAGATTTTCGCCATTATTTCAAAAAAATGCTATTTTTGAGCTAAAACACATTTTGCCCCTCAAACTAGACCGGGAACCCCCACTTCCGCTATAGTTGAAACTCGTAAATCTAAAACGTTTTTAAAAAGCTCTAAAACATATCAAAAAATTAGCAAAATCGAATAATCCTCCGGGGCTCAAAAATGCCAAGTACTGAAATTTTGCATGTACTGGCTGGTGACTACCTCTGACTTAAATGTCCTATCTGGACAGTAATAGACTGGTTTTATGCGCCAAATTGCCAATGTGCGCGCACCATAGACCCAGGTATAACACCATATGGTCAAGTTCATTGGTGAGTGTATGTATCTGATACAGTAATTAAATTAAGTTTTGTCAGCTAACTAAGCTCTTTCAATAAAAACACAAGAATCTCACTATTTTATTCAATAATACTGTTTGTATCATTTGTACCGGTAAAGTTATTACAAATAATTAAATGTCTTCTATAACCCTTAATGTGTACCTAAAAATTGGCTGTATCTATTAATTCTTAGTGTGTCAAAAATGGTAGCAACAGTAACTCATGCGTTTTTACGTTTCTGACTAATGACAACAAGTCCAAGCAAAAATCAAATCATGAATATACTTTTAGTCCAATTATTATATAATTAAATAAAACTTTTTTTATTAATATTAATTTATTTTCACTTTGGATGGTAGCATATGATGTTTGAAAATTATTACTGTGACACTAGTTCTTGTTATAAACACCTAAATTTGGTTTCCAAATGTTCGCAGCAATTGATATTCATGGGTCCAATTGGGGTCGCCAAAAAAGCCAAGCAACGCTGAATGGGGAATGGTCGATTTTCTCAGAAACCGAGTCATATACCTATATATACGCGGTACCCAAAAGGGCAGCGTAAAAATTGTCGTATGAGTTGTGCTGTGTACTTACTGTAATGCATAGTTGCGATCGGAGTTTTTCGTAAAAATGTCTCTGTCTTTGTCATAGTGACCATCGAGAACGATGACTTTGTAAGGTAAAATCGTTGTTCTGAAAATATACCACAGTGCCTTCACAAATGAGCAATACAACACACACACACACACGCACACACACACACGCACACACACACACACACAAACGCACCACATACACACTTTATGATGTTACCTGTCACTGTTCAAGTCACTTTTAGTAACTTTGAACATACTTTTTATTTCATCATAAAATGGTGTAAATAAAGTTTACGGTTTATTTATCAGAATTGTTGTTTAATCAAATTCACTTACTAATCCAAGTAAAAAAAGACTGTTCATTTGTCTCCACGGTTTATGAAATCCAAAGTGTGGGTTACAGCACGATGTAGAGTGCAGTCATCATCTGATCAGCTGCGAGTACACAGTTTGATCAAGCGGGGGAAATAAGCACGCACATAGCAGTGGTCAGCGTAGTAGGCGGGTCATGCAAATTGCAGCCGACTTGTAAAGTGTAGTTGATTTCTGACAGGGGGTTTTACAGGTAGTAAAAATAGTACTGGACAAGTTGGTACAGCCTAGTGGTTTGCACATCTCCCTGAATCCGAACTCTACGCAGGTTCCACTCCAGGTGCTTTCCATCCTTCAGTGGCAAAACGTATGTAGCACTATTGAGGCCCTTTGTACTTATGTTTTTGTCCTTTCAGTGGTATCAGTGGTGGTTATAGGTTATGACATGATGTATTATGCGCAGTATTAATTGCAGCTGTCTCATAGACCCTAGTTCTGGAGCGATGCACTTTCATTTTGTATTTTTATGCTTTTGTGTCCACAAATATCGATCACTTTGCAGTTTTACTTCTTAAGCTTAATCAAAAAACTGTGAAATTGTTTACTTACGCTATTTTTTGAAAATCATCGTACTGAGATTTACTCTTAAACCATGGCAATTTGTAATTTCCTCCAGGTTCTAATTGACCACAAGCGTTCTCTGCATTTTCAATTGAAGTAGTAGTTCCAGCTGGTTTGTAACAAGCATCAAGTCCTGAGTGCCATCCGCCTGTGTGTCCAACGATATCCGTACACGTGCAAGCTACTGAACAAAAATAGTCTACTGTTACTGCAACACAATAACATTTCATTGCCAAGATACTATACGGCTACTACCAAAGCCGCAAGACACTATATTTTATTGTAACACAAAACTACGTATTAATTATATTTACACCACAATAGCCACTAATTAATCTACATGGGCTATACATCAGATGGTTTTTACAAAACATTTGGTAGATGTCGCGTGTAAGCGTGCACGGCGCACGAGATTTTACCCCCCCCCCACCCCTAGGCGCTATTCACGCTAAACGCGCTATTATAGTGTCCTGCTCAAAAACGCCCACCACCCCTTCCCGCTATTTGCGCTATACACGCTACGACAAGTGCCCCTCCCCCCATGCATGCATATAGCACCTAAAATAGCGGCTATTGAGCTTCGGAAAATAGCGCTTTTTTGAAAATTATAGCACATTTCAAAATCCGAAATATATCAAAGTGCTATAGTAGCACAGCGCTATAATAGTGCATGGCAGGTGCTATTTTTTCTGAGGCGCTATTTTGACTTAGATAATGTTTTTATTCGATAGCGCATATAGCACCTGAGGGTGCTATTTGCGCTATTTAAGCGCTGTTTTGTGCTATCGGCTATTTTATTGAAAGCTTTTGTACTTTTTAGTACGTATAAGATCTCTCAAATAAAATTAAAAAGTTTAAAATTCTTTTGAAGTTTTAGTTTATGTTTTGAAAGACGATATTAAAAAATAGCGCATGTATCAAAACGATAGCGCATCAAAGTACTATAAGCGCTATTTTTTTCATAGGCTTAAAAATAGCGCTTATAGCACCTGAGGGTGGTATTTGCGCTATTTAGGCGCTATTTTGTGCTATTTGATAACCTATTGAAATTTTTTGTACTTTTTACTACGTATACGATCCCTCAATAAACATTTTAAAAATTTTTTTTTTAAATTTTGGTTTGTCTTCAGGTCGATGATATAAAAAATAGCGCATATAGCAAAACGATCACATCAAAGTGCTATAAGCGCTATTTTCTTCATAGGTTTAAAATAGCGCTTATAGCACGTGAGGGTGCTATTTGCGCTATTTAGGCGCTATTTTATGCTATAGACTAAATTACTGATAATTTTTGTACTTTTTACTACGTATATGATACCTCAATTACAAATAAGAATTTTAAAATTATTATTTTAAAATTTTAATTTTATACAAAATAAAAGCCTAGAAAGGTATATCGTTTTTAATCTTTTTATAGCGTCAACAAAAACACAAATCAAAATTTGAATAATTCTGAAATTCTCCTATTTTATTGAGAGACCGTATACTTAGTAAAAAGTAAAAAAATTTTGACAAACAATAGCATAAAATAGCGCCTAGATAGCGCAAATAGCACCATCTGGTGCTATAAGCGCTATTTTTAAGCCTACGAAAAAATAGCGCTTATAGCACTTTGAAGCGCTATCGTTTTGCTATATGCGCTATTTTTTCATATCGTTGACCAGAACACAAATAAAAATTTTAAAATAATTTTAAAAGTATACTAATTTATTGAGGGACCGTACACTTACTAAAAAGTACAAAAATTTTCAATAAATTAGCCAATTGCACAAAATAGCGCCTAAATAGCGCAAATAGCACCCTCAGGTGCTATAAGCGCTATTTTTTAACCTACGAAAAAAATAGCGCTAATAGCACTTTGATGCGCTATCGTTGTGATATATGCGCTATATATGCACTATTTTTTATATCGACGTCCAGAACACAAACAAAAGTTTTAAAATACTTTTAAAATTCTCTTTGTTTATCGAGGGATCGTATACGTGCTAAAAAGTACAATACGTTTCAATAAGTTAACCAATAGCACAAAATAGCACCTAAATAGCGCAAATAGCACCCTCAGGTGCTATTAGCGCTATCCAAGAACAGCTTCACTATTTAAAGGGAAATTAACACCAATACCAATAGGCCAGCGTAGAGCGTTATGCTAGGAAACTAGCAATGGGTGCTTCAAATCCACCCTTGCCATTTTTCTGGAGAAGTTTCATTCATATTCAAAAAAATAGCACATATAGCACCTTCGATAGCGCTTACAGCGCAAATAGCGCGAATAGCACTCCCAACAAGCGCTATAGTGTAAATAGCGCATATAGCATCTTCGATAGCGCATGTAGCGCAAATAGCGCATATAGCACTCCCAAAAAGCGCTATAACGCAAGTAGCGAATATAGCACCGTCGATAGCGCATATAGCGCAAGTAGCTCATATAGCACTCCCAAAAAGCGCTATAGCGCAAATAGCGCATATATCACCCTCGATAGCGCATATAGCGCCAATAGCGCATATAGCACTCCCAAAAAGCGCTATAGCGCAAATAGCGCATATAGCACCTTCGATAGCGCATAGAGCGCAAATAGCGAATATAGCAGTCCCAAAAAGCGCTATAGCGCAAATAGCGCATATATCACCTTCGATAGCGCATATAGCGCCAATAGCGCATATAGCTCTCCCAAAAAGCACTACAGCGCAAATAGCACATACAGCACCTTCGATAGCGCATATAGCGCAAATCGCGCATATAGCAAATTCTATAGCGCTTATAGCGCGTATAGCTCATAGAAAAAGCGCTATAACACAAAAAGTGCTATTCCGATTTCGCTTACAGGCGTTCGTTACCAAACATTTAATATTTAATTTATTTACTTAAAAACGTTACAACATTTACAATTTACGTTGAAATCGCCAACTTATTTCTGTCGCTACCACAGTAGCGACAGGACCTTACATTTGACTTGCCCTAGCGAGTAACACGTCTTACGTGTATTCGCATGGGCAAATGTGTGTATGTTTGTGTTTCGGTGTAAACCGAGTACTGTGAATTGCACATTCTGAACTTATACACTATTAGTGGCGATCATTTCGTAATTTTGTCGGTTGAACAGATATACGGCTATAAACATGAATCACCATAATGCCAGAAAGCCTTTCCGAATGTGAAAATTAAATAGGTGGGTGGCGACAGTTTAACTTCCTTTGAAGAAATTTCTTCCGAGTAATTTAGATTCTACCGAATATGATTTGCACTAAAAATTACTTCTACAGGTGCAGACTGCAAGGCTGGTCGTGGCCATAGATAAGAACACCACAAATTTTGCATGAAATTGCTGCTTGTTTGAACTTCAAACCAAAACGTTGACACCAAATTTACTGGCTGGAAAAACTCTAGGCGTCATATTACATAATTGAAGGCATTGATCAACATCATATGACGCGCCAAATGACTTCATTAAATATTCCGCCTGAAGCCGGAATTATTGGAATCACAACTGTTTATGATATGGTTTATGATATTTTGCATGATTTGCACATAATTTCGTTACAAAATATTGCCTGATTCGTTACAAATTCCGTACATTTTTTAACCATTGGTTTAGCTTAGTTGAAATTTCAGCAAAACAGAGACCTGCTGTGCTGCAGGTTTGAAATTTTAACTGAGCTAAACCAATGGTTTAAGAAAATCTACGAAATTCGTTACGAATCAGGCAATATTTGGTAATAAAATTATGTGCAAATCATGCAAAACGTACGTAAAACCACCTTTGTGACATCCACTTCTAGTGATTATAAATCAAACTTTTGCGAAAAATAGTTTAACTTGATCTTTGATATCTCAAATCTTTCAATGGTCTACTTTTGGACATTCAAACCTTCTTTATGATTTTTTTAAAGTTTTTTCAAATTTTTATTTCGAATGAGTTTTGTAACTTTGTCGGGTCTTGAAATTTTGTGTTTATTACGATTACCGACGTGAACTGGTTGAATAGTTTTCACAAGTTACCCCAAGATTAGTTAAGACAGGTAACTCTAATTCAGGAAGAGTGTCATATTCTCCCAATGATACACATTAAAATTGTTAGAAAGTTACTTTTGTTTGCAGTTGAAATTTACTGCGCAACAGGTCTAAAGTTGTCAAACGTTCGTCCTGCTCACTTACTGGATTACTTTTGCGGTAAACTTTTGCTTGTTATCATGTACAGTGTGTGGCTAAAATACATCAAGAAAAAAGTGCACATTAAACAGAAGCACATGTGGACAAATATGCCTAGGCACGGTACGTCTGCTATTCCTATCACTATTTAATGTCACATTCACGCAGCAGAACTGAAATTCCCTAAAATTAGCTACACGCTGAAATGATTTTTTAATTTCGCTTATGCGCTTATTTTATGCGCTTAAGGTGGTAGTGTCGCCAAAGCAGTTTTGCTCATAGGCTGCAAAATGAGAACTTTTTACTTTGAAATTGTACGTTCACTGAGAAACTAGTGAAATGTCATATGGTGTCAAATAAATACTGCCAGACACTAGACTACCAATATCTATCAATATTTTTAACCAATCACCATTTGTGAGCCAGACATCACACAATAGAGACATAAAAGTTCAAAAAATCAAGCCAGATATCAGATTGGCCAGCTTGTTAAGTACATGTAATATTTTGACGCGCAATTTTTTGCCACAAATAAGAAAAATAAAAAATAAAGGTTCGATTTTCTTTTGATTTCAAAATAAGTGTCTAATTTTTTTACAATTTATCATTATTGTTGTGAGTACTTTACAGATTACGCACAGTTTCACAGTTCAAACAGACATTACTTCACAACCACTCAAGCAATTTGCACTAAATTTTGTGTGCATAAACTAGAGCATATGTGCTTTTATTTTGTGCAAAGAATTTGAACAAAAAGTTTTTTAATTGTGACGAAATTATCGAATGTGAATAGGTTTTCGAAACGTCATTTTTCCGACTTTGCGACTTCACTGCTAACTGTATGCTGCGTCAATTTTGTTGAAACTTGACAAAAATATTTGCCTTGAAACATATTTTTAGAATATATAAAGAACACTGACCTATCTTTCACTGCAAGAGTTTTATAGTTGCGCAAAATCGACTGCTTTCGCGACACTACCCCCTTAACTAAAAATAAATAAAAAGCCGAGCAGCAAAAAAGTTTTTTAATGGCAATCAAAAACATCGACTGTATACAAAGTCGTATGATGTCAGAACTCTTGACTGGGACTACTTCTTTTCTTTTCTTTAGCCTTTTAATTACTCTCCCACAAAGTTAAAGCTTGCCCCCAAGCAACCACCGTCTTTCCCCAGCACCGTATTTCCCTTCCAAACTGTCACCGTTTTTCCATCTTTGTCAATGACCAAGTTCTGTGGGGCTTCACTTCCGTTACCGGATAGAGAATTTTCCAGGGACATGCTAGCTTTAACTTTGGACCCACATGCTCCCCAAGTTTGTAGACAAACACAGAATCCCCTTGATTTCTTTCGGGCGTGCTCTGGCATCGTGAATGTTTTTCTTTGCTGCTATTGCGCACGGATACGGTGACGCACTGTTTGAAGAACATCATTTCTTGTCTCAAAGGCCAACTGTCAAGGAGTCATTCTTGTCGCCGAGTGCTCTGAACTTAGATAGGCACTAAGTAGAACATCAGGTCATCTGAACGGGGCATTGTAAGCTTTCTTAGCAATAATGTCGGAATGAGTACAAATTGTCCGCTCTACCACGCCATTTGCTAGAGGATGGTTCGGGGTCGTATGGATTAATTCTACACTGTATTCTTCGCAGAACTTGGCCAGTCTCATGGACATGAAACATTTATTCTGATCTGTTTGCAACTTTGCTGGCATACCCATCACCGCAAAGGCTTTCCTAATTTCCCGCACTACAGCGTCGGCGGTCAGGTTGGGTATGATTACCGCGTAACAGAACTTTGAAAATGTGTCGATACAGACTAAAACGAATTTGTTTCCGCAATGACCTCTAAGATACACGGTGATATCTACAGCCATCAATTTACCTGGATGGCTAATCTCGACTGGAGACTGCTCTGGTATTTTGCGCAGACTAGGTCTTCTTTGTTTACACACTTGGCACTCTGCAACTTGTTGTCGCCCGTCTTTATCCTTTCCTGGCCAAAGTTACCGTTTTTTCAATTCAGTTGCTGCTCGTTTTCCAGAAAAGTAATAATCCAGTCCTGAGTGTGTCTTGGTCACCAGCTGTTTCTGCATTTGCCGTGGTACATACAAACGTGAAGTATATCCTCCTTCTAAATAGCACAAGTTATCACGCTGTAGTAGACCCATCCTTTCAAAATCGTCACCTGTTTCTTCTTTGGCATAAGCTACAACTAGGTCAGCTTCATTGAACAGGTGTAATGGCAACACTTTCAGACATCTCAACAGAGACAATGCATTCTCCATTTAGTTTTATTTTCCTGGCTTGTGGACAATCTTCAACGGTTTGATTTGCCGTAAAGTCTCAATCCAGCAAGCAATTCGTTGATTAGGTGGATTATCTTTCCGCAGGCCCATTATTGCCGTCAAAGGCCCGTGGTCAGTTTAAATTTCAATTGGCACAGTGACAAGTTTCAAAAGTTGCGGGAACGTCTTCACCGCCCAGACCACAGCTAATGCTTTTTTTTCTATGATAGAATAATTGCGTTTTGTTGTTGTTAGTGACTTGGACGGGAACGAGATTGGCTGGTTTTCTTCATTTACCCGCTGGTACAGAACTGAGTCAATACCACCGGCATCCGTTTCGATCGACAGATGTACTTTTTTTACTTCCGGAGGCACTCTGATGTGATGCAGTGCTGTAGCTGCAGCCAATTTGCTCTTCAATGTCATGAAAGCCTTGGTCTCTGCTTTCCCCATTGAAACTTTTGTTCCTTCCTCAGAAGGTCCTGTAAAAGTCTCGCAACGGATGCAAATCTGGCGACAGAGCGGCGGCAAAAGCCAACAGCACCCCACCCAAAAAAGGTTTTAATTCTTTGACGTTGCCAGGTGGAGGCCATTCAGTCAGCCGCATAATCCGACTTGGTGACGGAATTATCAAACCTTCGAACAACTCAAAATCTAAATAAGTGATGCGTCTCACCGCGAAGCTGCGAGTGCTCAACTTTATACGCAAACGATGTTCGCGCAGACGTTGCAACATCACTCTTAGATGCTCCAAATGCGACTCGAACGTTTCAGTGGCCACCAGTATGTCGTAAATATAGACTTCAGCAATGTCTAGACAATCAAAACCAGGCAACGTAAATCCCTGGAAGGTTGCTGCAGAGTTCGTCAGGCCCATGGGCTTAACAAGAAATTCCCATAAACCCTTGTTTGCTGCAAAAGCCGGAATTGACTTTGGTTCCATTGGGACCTGTCAGTAGCCGCCCATCGCATCCAGGCTTTTGTGCCGAACTGCAACATATTCAGGGGATTGGAAAAGCATCCCGCTTCGTCACTTTGTTGAGTTCGTCAAGTCACTTCGTTAAGTTTTTTTGGAGTCTACACAGAATCTATTTGTTCTATCCTTCCTTACAAGCACTGCAGGACTGGCGGCAGCTTTGGAAGGTCGAATAACACGATCTTCAAGCATTTTCTGCACTTCTTCATCTTCTACTGCCTGTTCCGCTGGTGTTCGTCGACCAAATCGCTGCCTAGCTGGTGGTCCGGTGACACAAATTTTATGCTGAACTCCGTGTACTTGTGCGATGGCTTGACCTCTTTTGGTCGTGAAAACATTTGCGTACTTGTCCAACGAATTTTGCACTTCTTTCCTTTGACTCTTTAAAATATTTGGTGCCAGTTTTTTAAGCTCAGCAAACTTTAGTGCAGCATTTTTCTTGTTGCAAGTGCCTTTCAATTCCAACGTAGCCACGCTGGACGCCGACGCCACAGAAGCGAGCAGTGCTCCTTTTTTGAGAACATCTCATCCTTTCCTTTAAACTGGGAGTATAAGTTTGCTTCCGCGCACTTGAAGCAAACCAGGCAAGAGACAGAACTTTTCGCCTGTTTCTGCCAGACTGAACACGACGCCTTGGCCCTCCGCGAAACCTTCGACTGACACAGAAAGTATGCGCCGCCTGTGTGCGCGACAATTGTTTCAGCAACAACTGAAGCATAGTTGTGGTTTTTATGATTGTCGTTATCCCTTTCTCCACCACAGAGTTTACTATCTTCTCTTGTGTTTTCAATCTCTTCGCACGATTTCACTTCTGCAGACGGGGTCTCAGTTACGGGGTGCTCGAAGCTTGCGCGCTGTGTCGCCGTCCGACAAGACCTCTTGATCTTGCTGTGGGTCGGCTGGATGCCCCACAACAAATTCAGCCGTGACTGGATACCCATTTCCGAGAGCAATGTCGACATCGACAACATCCAGCTGTCTCTCTGGACCAAACGCTCCCTTGACTTTTTCCGACCGCTTCATCCGTCAACGTGTACATCTTTTCAAGGTTTCGGCAATTTTAGCTGGCAAATAGCTAACGTCGGCTCCTGAGTCTACCACGGCATCTACCTTTTGTCATCCCACAAGGTCCAAATCCAAGCCCATCGCAGACAGTCTATATTGTTCCGTCGGTCTGACACAATTGTCTGGCTTGGCCGCCACTTGATTATTTTCTGACAAAATACGAGCTCTCTTTGTAAACTTGACTTTCCCTTATTTTTAGGTCTTTGTTTCCAGCGCTTTTTTGTGGCAATTTTTTGTTATAAGACCCTCAATACCGCCGTTATAGCAGACTACTTGTTCGAAGCTGCCCGCGGCTCCATATTTCTCTTGACCAAACCGCTTGCTCATTGACTCTGTCTGGAATCTTTTCAGGTCCTGATGGACCGGTTAACTGCTTCGTTTGGCGTAGTGAATGCTCCACAGCGACAGTCTGCTCAATAGCTGTGGTGCAATCAAAAGCACAATATCGATCAGGAGTAAACAGTTGGACGACATTTCTTTGAGACCCAAATTCAAACCTGCGACCCAAACAGCCCGCTCCAAATGCGCCAAGTCGCCACCAATTTGAGCAGGCTGGTTCCTCAATCTACTTGCGCACTCGTCTGCCCGCTCATTAGGTTTCATACGCAGTTCTAGTAGCTTTAAAGAAGCTGTAGGCTGTCAGCGCAGGGCGCAGTAGCTGTTTTAGTTGTCCTATGGCATCATCAAATGCGGACCGCTGTTCTACAGGTAGTGAACGAAAAGTCACTCTAGCCTAGCCCTCAATGTACCGATCTGGGACCTCAAGAGCTGCCTGACCGCTTTTGTCAGCATAGTCTTAAATCTGGCTAGCCCAGTCACTAAAACTATTGCCATCTTTTTTTTCCTTTCCGCAGAGAGTTCGTGGCAGAGGAAAATGAATGGTAACATGAGCACGTTCACCTTGTTGAGCCACAGCTGCATGTTGTACCTGCTGTAGATGTACCAAAAACTGTTTTTGTTGCTCTTGAAGGAGCTGCACAGTTTCCTGTTGGCGTTGTTTTGCCCGTATTGTTGTTACAACAGCTGCCGTTGGAATCGCTCGTCCGCCTTTCTGCGTTTTCCCTGCATCTGCTGAATCAAAACCACGAATCGGTCGTCATCTCATAAATCGCTGGCCGGTGTCGGTTGTCTGCTTCTGGCCACAGCCGTAGTCCCGCGCTTGTCGGTCCAGGGTTTTGTATACAGTCGGTGTTTTTGATTGCCATGAAAAACATATTTGATGCTCGGCTTTTTCATAAAATAAGTTTTGATGCTTAACTAAAAATAAAATCAGTTAACTGATTTAAATCAGTTTTTCGAGTCTAAATAAGTTAAGTTATCAGTTACAGTTAAGGCTCAAAATAATTTCAGTTAAAATTAAAGTTCACCGTGAGAAACTAAGTCAGTTAAGTTATCAGGTAACTTCAACTGATATCCTTTTTAAAAAATTTATCAGTCATCAGTTAACTGAAACATCCCTAATCTGTAATCAGGGTTAGCGCGACAGCGCCCAACCCTAGAATAGGAAAATTTAGCACTATTGCGGATTTTCAGAACTTGAACTTTTTGTAGCTCAAAGTATAGAAAAGCTTTTTACACAAAATTTTGTGTGTGTATACCACTTGGCAATACCTAAGCGCTGGCAAAATTTCAGCCGGATCGGTCAAGTATTTTCTGAGACACCCCCGGGGACCCCCCAAAATTCACGGACTTTCGCTCTTTTTTTTCTCAGAACTTTTCTCGCCGGTAGTTCATCCGAGCGACACCTTTTTTGGTTTTTCACATTTCGTATAGCCTGCAATAGACACGGAAAAAATGGTTTTGGTCGGGTGTTTCCGTGAGAGGCTGTGCTGGGAGGGGGGAAACCCCTTTTTTGGGGTCCAAAAAATGACTAAGTACGAAAAAGTTTAGCACACTTTTTAAGAAGTTGCGCAAAACGGCCAGTCATGGTCTTTTGCATGTGAGGTGGTACAGTAGTGGAATAGAAACTAACATGGGCTTTTTTTGAATTTCGGCCTATAAGCCCCAGGGCATGCCCATACCCCCCGCCACGTGTATAACGGGGGTAGGCTCGCTACGGACAGTGGAGCTATCATGGTTATAGCTAGAGGTCTATCGTTTTGTATACGAATATAAACCCATACGCTGTACATTCACTGGTATTATCACTTTCTTCCTCAGATGTTGAATAGTCCCCTAGACGGTACCCCCCGGTTGGCTGTGTGTCATGTATGCGCGTACGTAACTTCACAATAGAATAATTATGTTTGCTGTTTGTTTTTCATGATAGTTCAAGTTTTTTCCTGTAATATGGATTGTGAACTTGCGAACATATCATATTAATACCCATTGCCCCGCCGATTGCCCCCCCTGGGGTGTTCCCAAAGGGGACTCCGGACTCGTTTGCACTTTTGGGGTCAAAATTTTTTTTCGAGTTTATTCTCAAAAACTTGTCTCTAGGGGTAGTTTGGTGTCCTGAACACGAATCTGAGATTTATTTTTGCCTATACCAACTCTGAACACCCATGTCCCCCAGGGTGCCACCTAGGGGGCAAAATGGGTCATTTTTTTTTAATTTAAAATTTTGATGTCCATTGGGGTAATTTGACCCCTTGAACACGAATCCAAGGTTCATTTTTGTCTGTGACTCTCGTAAACTCTCCTACGACTCTTTCCTAGGGTATTTATCCCCTCCCCCACAAGCACGAATCTGAGGTCTATTTTTGTCCATGACTCTTGTGGACTTGCGTACGACCCCCCCCCCTTTCAGGCTACTCCCTCCCGACAAGGGGTTCAGGGGGAAAACTTTCGAAATTGGAATTTTGATATCACGTTTGAGCCCCTGATTACGAATCCGTGGTTTGTTTTTGTCTAGAACCTCCATGGATTCCAACACCCCCCGAACGGGGGTCCAACGGGTCAAATTTTACATGGGAGTATAGACAGACATATATACATGTATATACATGTACAGTGTACACATGTATACACTTACGTACATACTACATTGGTCCGCTTCAGGCAGTGAAGCCGTCATAGCTATGTATATGTAGTGTGCTTCGTTTCCTTATTTGTTAGTGGAAAAAGAGAGAGGACTAGTAAGGAAAAATGCCCTTGTCGGGCGGCTCCTTGGGTAGAATAGGTTACTGTCTGTCTAAAGCGGAAAAATACTTAGGCTGAACTTGTAAAAGCATTGGTACAAGACTTTATTAACGAGAATATGCAATTAGTGTGAGCTCGTTACAGTAGGTGGACTAGGTATACCTGTTGAGAATAGGAATATGATCTTCGTAGGGCAGACACTGTTTTCCGCACCCTGTTCGCGCGAACTTACAGCCCGTTCTGGGTTTGTTATGTATGTATATGTAATGTACATACTGTGTAAGCATCTTACTTCATTCGATCATATTTAAATTATGCATATTGTGTTAGATGTGTGTAAGCTAAAGTAGGAACAAATCCATAATCTGAGAGTCCATAATCTAAAAGCAAGAGCTTACAAGAAACTGAGACCTAAATTGACCCATTTACGGTGTGCAAAAAATACATTGGTGCGAGGTAGGGTTTTCAGCGTCATTGTCAGCCGAGAACTTTACCAATCCCTGACCGAATGTTGACACACCCCTGAATCATTTCAGCCGTTCAGCCAACAGTCGACATTTCAGCTAAAATTATTACGAGTGCCCGCTCTAACGTTTTTGCCATTTGCCAATGTTGAGTTAGTGTAATAAAAGCCTCTATGTTACATGAGCAAACGATATAATTTAGCTGAAGGTCGCGCAAATAGGGTGCGGAAAACAGTGTCTGCCCTACGAAGATCATATTCCTATTCTCAACAGGTATACCTAGTCCACCTACTTTAACGAGCTCACACTAATTGCATATTCTCGTTCAATGCTTTTACAAGCTCAGCCTAAGTATTTTTCCGCTTTAGACAGACAGTAACTTATTCTACCCAAGGAGCCGCCCGACAAGGGCATTTTTCCTTCCTAGTATCTAAGACAACATAAATTTCAGTGACGGTTTTCGTTTTACAGAATTATAGAACAAGAGCCTCTAAACATTACACATTTTTGTTTTAATTTGAAGTACAAATTCAGTCCATTTCAAATGAAAGTGCCTCCTACGCGTCGGCCGACGCCAAAATTTCCGACGAGTCGGATGATGTCTCCCGATGCGTCAGATGATGTCATCCGACGCGTCGGATGATGTCGTCCGACGCGTCGGTTGATGTCATCCGAGGCGTCGGTTGATGTCATCCGACGCGTCGGTTGATGTCATCCGACGTGTCGGTTTTTTCGCGTCGGACGCCAAGAGGCATTTTCATTTGAAACTGACTGTAGAAAAACTAATCAAATGGCACTTTTGCAACGTTGGCTTACTTAGCGCTGTTTGTATAATGCTTGATGATGAGCTGGGGCAGTGGTCAATGTATTTGACTGGTAAACTGCACCTTATAGGTTCGATTCCGAGTCCGGCATTTACTTGAGTGTGGAAAATTTTTTGGTTTTAGTACTTTATGAAAAAATTATGCCATTTTATTTCACCAGGAAGGAATCTTACTCCTTTTAGGAGTCTGCTTGTTTCATTTCAAATGCGTTCGCTTTCATCACTAATCCTAAAGCGTAGAATTTATCTCAATTAAAACTCGACTTTAACTCTATGCAAAAATATTTAGCAGCTACTTTTTAAAGTTTAAAAGTTTAAAAAAAAGCTGTGAAGACTAGTAAATGTAATTTTTAAACCCCTAGACTCGTAATTTTTTTATAAATTTACACCTGTTCAATTTTTTTCAGATTGGCTTAAAATTTACAAATATGCTAGGACTACATTTATAAGTCTAATGCAAATGCAGGTGTTAGCCCAGCTGGCCAACTTTCAGCATTCATTTTTACGCGGCTCCCTCAGGGGCCGCGTATATACTATATTCAGATTTTCAAACTCCTACGTTATTTTAGGTAGGTCCAATTTCTAGTGTTAATTAACACTAGAAGGGTAGGTACCTCTCTCAGCTCTGTCATAATATCATGCAACTTGGCTGAACTGTCGTGCTCTGAAAATGCCGCAGAATGCAAAACATCCAGCTCCGGGGTGGAATCGAACCACCGACATTCTGATCATTAATCAGATGCTCTGTAGATGCACGCAGCACTACTAACTGAGCCAACCGGGCTGATATGCAAAGTTTAAAAATTGCACATAATATACTTAAATCGATCACAGCTAATGAAACAAGTTTTGATTTTGATTCTTCAAACGAAACACACAGCTGATGATGATTAATACAGCAGATGATCAAAAATGGTATGGAGGCGTACATGTCTCATGAAACATAATTCGACATAAATTATATTTCTATTCTCTGATGTGAACATATCAAAAGTATCATTTATCCGATGTCAACATTCATCTACACTGCTGTTGAAGTTGAAACTCAGCTTAAAGAGCGTTAACGACAGTCTGACCTTGTGGTCTCAGTGGTACAGTGGTTAGTGGTTATGACTTTGAATCGAAGGAAACGAGTTCGAATCTCGGTGAGGCCAGTTTTTTGAAAAGCGACTGTAATTTTTGATTCAATTTTTCGAAATAAGCTTTTGACCTAAAAAATTTATCAGTTTTTTCTTAAGACATGCTTCGAGCTACTCAGCAATAAATGTGAGCAGCACGATGGAATTGAAAATCTTTTATCCAAAAATAATGGCCGCTTTTAATATTTCCTGTGGAATATTGACACTCAAACATCACAATGTAACCACTTCTCACTCAGCAGAAGAGCTTGTTAACTTCCGTTTTCAGCAGTTTTCATGGTCCATTATTTGTTTAGAATTTGTTTAATGAAAGTCAGAAAAGACTTACAATGTCCTTGTTTCCATATAATAGTCATTACACTCAGATGCATCCATTTCCATATCATGTTAGTTAATTTCTGAAATAGTTAAAGATGTGTTCTTTTACCAGCACATTATACAAAACACATAATTGTGAAAATGGGGTGTGTCGTGACACGCAGTATACAGCCGTGATGGTATACAGCTACATACTATACCTCTAAGGTCACTCCTTATGTACCTGCTTAACGGGATTTTTGGCAACTCCCGAAAAGAAATCACGGTACACATTTATTTACACTTTAGTTCTACATAACACGTTCTTATCAGTTTTCACAGTTGGAAACTTTCACGACGTCGCAGCAGACAGAAAGGGAATAACTTCATGTAGCTAGTCTGCAGGCTCACAGAACTTTAGTCCGATGACATGGCATGTGAATACACTTACATATATTCGACTTTAACTACGACTCAAAGTTGTCCAAAAAATTTAGAAATGTTTTTATGACACTATGCACATCAAATGAAAGCTCTTCTCATTTTGAACAACTTTCCTACAAGACATTATGGTCAAAAATGTAGTTGAAACAAGCACATTTTGCGAGTAGGGTTTAATTTATTTTAGATAGACTTGCTTGCAGTGCTGAGGATATTCTTCGAATATAAAACACGGCACATGTTAAAATTTTTTGAAACCAACATATTAAAAAAAAACTTGTCCACTACCTATAAGTGTTCAACAAAGTCAATACGGTCACTAGTCATAGCCAAAAATGTCTCCATCATAAAAATTATACAGAGCGTCAGTTTTGCTCAAATCTTGACACCTACATAAGAGATAAAACGTTATTAGCGCTCACAATATAAGTTCTAAACTGATCACTGTATTGTAAAACTACGTAGGTAATAGCCATAAATTAGTACCATTTCGTATATTTTACAGCAGTTCAGAGATGGAACCGGGTCACCGGGTCATCGGGCCGCTCTTCGCTCCGGCTCACCGGGTCACCGGGTCAAAGGTACTGACCCGGTACGGAACATACTTTTTCAGACAACCCGAATTTTTTCTCTAAACTTGTTTCAGTTTTGTTGTTAGTGGCTTTTTGAGGTCTCTGTGATTTCAATGTATGTAAACTTTGTGCCCAGCGTACGCAAGTTATTTATGTGTGTGTTGCATGCTTTTTACTACAAGCTATTGTATCACCAAATTAACCAATAGTTCAAAACGTGAGACCGATACCCATCTCTTTTAGACTTGACAAACACTAAAACATTGATAAACAAAAAACAAATTAACCATTAACTTAAATATTTAACTAGATATATTGATAGTAGGCTTAAAAAAGTATAGGTATATAATTGTTTTATTCTGGCGTTTCCATTATTTGATAGCGGTCTACTAAAAACAGGGTCACTGGGTCATCGGGTCACGAATTAGTGACCAGGTTCCATCTCTGCAGCAGTTACATAGGTACAATTCAGTTGGGAGTTACAGCAGCTAAACAAAGCACATGCCCATTGTGCGCTAGTCAGCTGATGTGGACTAGGTCATCTCACGCTATGTGTGTTAGCGAACGGTATCCATCCTGTGGACTCCGTAACCGCCGCATAACATGGGCCGTCATGTCCTCTACACGGGTTCAAACTTTATTACATCCGACGCGCTGATGAACTTTCTACGAAACATAGTTGCGACAGGTTTTGTTAATTTAAATGTTTTGTACATGCAAAAATTGTCACCACTATACAAATACGCAGATGAGAGCAGGCAGTTGATCGTACGTACACACACGCTCACACAAACAGTGTTATTTGCTGACCTAACAGCAGTATAACGCTACAATAGGTGCATGTGTGTGCTCTTGATGCACACGTTTTCACTATAGTATATACGCGGCGGCTGAGGCCGCCGCGTAAAAATTAAACGCCAAAGTCGGTTAAGTGCCACCTTAGCACAGCCGTCATGTTATACAACTGACCACGTGTCCCAATTTCAGCTGCAATGATATCTGCAGTATAGGAATAATATACAACAAATTTTTTTCAACTTTCTGCCATGACACTGTACAGCCGTCATAAGTAGTAATAGTAATTAAAAGTGTTATAATCTGAGCTATATTTTATGTTAGTTTAGTCCTACTTGTCACTATACCACGACCATACCAATGGTGGCAATATACACTACGTTGATTGATGATCAATTACATATCTAACAAAATGTACATTAAGGTCACTATGTTTGTTTGTTTATTTGAAATAGGAAAGTACAACAATATGACTGCCACCATAAAATCCAATAATGACATATTATGCTAATATTATACAGTAATAATAAGATGTGAGGCATGCACAGTTAACCAACTGTAAGGTAAAATATTAGTTTTAGGGTTAAAAACTTCAAAACCTGCTGTAAGCTTCTGACCTTCGTATAAACGCGAGGTAAATGAATTTAGCTACATTGTTTGCCACGTAATCATTACTGTTAGAAATTAGAAAATAAAAGTCATTTTCGCAGTTGGCTGAAAAGTTATCGGGTAGGCAAGGCAAAATTAGTGCTTCTCGTAAGATTGCAAAAAAATTGTATTTAGAAGTAGGTGAATTTCATCTTCAGGTTCCCCAGAATTACATAACTTGCAAATTCGTTGATTTCTGGGTAGTCTGTGTGTAACTCTCCTATCCCAGCGTCCTCTTTCTATTTCTAAATCATGTGACCGAAGTCGCAGCTTTATAAAGGCATGTAAATGTCGTTTGTTTTTTATGACACAAAAGTAAGGTTCCATGAGAAAGTTTGATTTAAATTTAGTATATAAATCTAAACTAGGTAAATTATGCATTTCAAGAGTTAACTCACTGTGGAATAACGAAAGGAGCCGTTCTTTTGCTATTTTTACAAAATTATCATCTGTCACTTTCTGAGCACACCAGTATTCTTGAAAACCCAGTTTAGACAATAATATTACAACATACGATAACCAGGTGTTAATATTACAGGTTGAAAAATGTAAATAACATAATGCGGAATAAACTTGTTTTCTCGGACAATAGTCTGGGGTTAACAGTATTTTGCGCCAATAGTTTAGCATTGCACAAATTTTATTGATCAAAAAAGGATACCGGCCGGTTTCAGCATAAATTGATATAGAAGGTGTCGTGTTTTTGACTCTAAGAATACGTTTTAGGTAGACCAACTGAGTTTTTTTCCTGTGAATCAGAAAGATTACGCAAAAGTTTTAAACCTTGATTATTAATAGAAAATGTGAGATTCCCCATAACTTCGGAACCATAGTTTAAAACAGTAACAACTAAGGCGTCAAATAAAAGAAGTTTAGACTTTAGGGATAAATCTGGAAAATTCGAAAGTGTGTGTAACAAATGAACTGGCGCTCGGTTTGCTAAGTCAGTTCTATTCTGTGTTGTCAGTTTGGTTGAACCCCGGTGATCAAATAGAAACCCAAGTTATTTTAGATAAGATACAGTTTTTTGTGGGTGTCTGTCATAATAACAACTAAAAGACAGGTTAACAGTACGATCAAAACATATTACAGTAGATTTGTTTGTGTTAACACAACAGTGATTCCCCAAAGTTTACAGTAAATATGGGGTAAGTCAATCGATTTCTGCAAGTTTAGAGCTGAATTGGCAAAAATTAGTAAATCATCCGCGCATAGCATACTATTTAGTTTTTTATTATGTAGCTGTACAAACGGAGCGTTATTATTAAACATAAAGCATTCGAAGTCAGAAATAAATAAGTTAAATAGCAGATGGGACAGTACTCCACCCTGTTGGACACCGATTTTTATGGTGAAATACTGTGCTTCTAAGCCAGTAACACAAGATTTGGTGCGTTTAAACATTGCTCTAATTAAAGTGAGAATTTTAGCAGAACGTCCAAATTTAGTCAATTTCTACAGCAAAGCAGTTCGGTTAACACGATCGAAGGCTTTGGTAAAATCGATTGATGCCACATACAGTGGTTGATGGGAAACAGCATAAATTCTAATTAGACTAGTAATTATGAACAAATTATCGACTTTTGAATAATGCTTTCTAAATGCAAATTGGTTTAAACCAACAGGAGTACAGAGGCTTAACCAGTAATTTATTCTACGATAAATAATGGAGTCAAAAACTTTGCCGAGGTTGCTCAATAGAGATATGCCACGATAGTTTTCGGCAGCCAATGGATCCCCATTTTTAAAAATTGGTATAATTTTTCCCGTGGCCCAGCTAGTTGGACAAAGTCCACTTTTGTACATAGAATTAAAAAGAACCTCCCCAGACTTGAATGAGATGAACAGCAGTTAATTTTAGCTGTTCATTTAGTATGTTGTCAATACCTGGACTTTTCGAAGGTTCGAGAGCTTCAATGACGTCTGAAATCTCATCTCTAGAAATGTCTTTGTCCAAGAGCGCATTATATGCACTTAGCGAAACATAGTTATCGACAAATTGTTCATACAGCACTTCGAAAGGTACAGTTACATTACAACAGTACAAATTTTTAAAGATATTATACAATAACTTTTCATTAGGCAAAGGATGATTTTTCGGGCGGATTAAAGTGTGCCAAAATTTTGTAGGATTATTTGTTCGCATAGTTTCTATTTTTTGTGATTGTTTTACATTATACTGTTTTTTGGCTCTGCGAACTGTTTTTTCTAAAAACCCGTTTAGCCGTCCTGTAAAGATGATTCAACAGGCACGTACCTGTTGGGGTTTTTCTTGTAGGAGGGTGTATTTTTGTTACCTTATGTTTCCGATCGTATTTTTTTTTACTTCCTCTGACTATATATACCAGCTGTAATATAATATATAAACTTTAAACTGTATTGCAATCTCAGGTATAAATAACACCAAACCAACACTAACTCTGGCAGAAAAAATCATTATGTATATAGTATATATATATATATATATATATATATATATATATATATATATATATATATATACAGTGCATAACAGGGTTGATATTTTTTTGAAAAAAATAAAGGCGGGAAAATTTTCCATTTTTTTCCGGAAAATTTTCCATTTTGTTCCGAAAATGGGAAAAAATGGAAAAAATCCAGTTGAGCAAAACGGCTATATTTACTCTCGTTAGTAGTATAGTGTACGCATCTCAGGGCACTTTGGGTAGGGTGCAGGAGCCTATCTTTAGCGTGTAAAATCCCCCGTAGAATTGGGTAGGGTGCAGGAGCCTATCTTTAGCGTGTAAAATCCCCCGTGCTGCAGTCTATCGATTTGGGTAGGGAGCCTATTGTGTAATAGCGTGTGGTTGGCTAGCTGGCTGGCATGACAGCTGACGCTGTCAATTATTTTTTAAAAATTTTTAATATTATTTCAATTATGTTTAGTTAATAATTTTTACCACTAATATTTTTAAATTGTTTGCAAATTATAAATTTTATGCAATTACAACTGAAAAATGAACAATTTTCTTGGAGTCAAAAATATGTTTAATTTTTATTTCAAATTTATTAATTAATAATTTATGTAATTAAATCTTATTTTTTATATCTAATTAAATCTTCATTATATTTTAAAACCTGGTATATTTTCACGTAATGTGGTGAATTTTTCAAAAGACTAAAATATGTAATGCTAGCAGTGTGTGTGTGTACCAGCTGCCTGGCTGTCTTACGGTAGTTTTTCCTATGTTGACACCGCACATTTTACGGGCATGGACGATTTCTCAGCCGTTACTGAGTGGATTTAGGTGATCAATAGGTCATCTTGTAGATAATTTTGTGTACTACAAGTTGGTATAAAAAGTTAAGCTAAATTCCTACACTAAGGGTAGATATACCTGTTTTAGTACAAGCCCCTCAATTTTTAAGCCTTGTGTGCCTACCGCTGGGGCATGGACGATTTCTTAGCGGTTATAGGTTCGATCAAGACAATCAATACGTCATCTTATAGACAATTATGTGGACTACAAGATGATATACTCAGCAAAGCTAAATTCCTACGCTAAAGCCAGATATACCAGGCAACCCTATGCTAGTTTTTGGTAGTAACAACAAAAAGTGGAATTGCGTCGGTCTAGTAGGTATGACAGAATGTGTGACGTCATTGCTAAATGACAGTTTTATGAGTCATAGCGTCGGTTATAGCTGTCAGAATTGTAGGTAAATTGGCATTTTGGCGTCATCAGCTACCTAGGGTGATTAATTGTAGGTAAATTGACTTTTTGGCGTCATCAGCTACCTAGGGGGAGCACTGGCGTAAGCAGCAATATATTTTGTTATTACCTAGCCCCCTCCTAAATTATTTATTACCTAGCCCCCTCCTTGGCAATTACCTAGCCAATACTTATTACCTAGCCAATACTTATTACCTAGCCAATACTTATTACCAGGCCCCTCCTTGGCAATTACCTAGCCCCCTCCTAGATAATTACCTAGCCCCCTCCTTGGCAATTACCTAGCCAATACTTATTACCTAGCCCCCTCCGTAAGCAAATGATGGAACTCACGGTATAAAAGGCGGTTTACCTACAGGTTGCATCAGTTATTACCACCGACAAGTTACTGATCGGTCGGGTCTGAATTGTTGCTCTTCAATAAGTAGTCAAGCGCTCTGCTTGTGCTATTCAACCATCAGCACTAGTAAGTTGTATTATTTGCTTATTGTTTATTTTAGTATTTAACATGTTTTTTTTAAATTCTATTAATATGTATTTAACATGTTCTTTTATTAGAAATGGTACTTACCGCGTCCATGTTTTTTAAAATGACTTTAAAGTATAGTAAAATAGTAATTAATGCAAAAAATATCTGTTGATAATAAAATTTTGGAATAGTAGGTTAATAGAAATTTTATGCTGAATTTATCGATTTTTCAGATATGGAGTGTCCAAAATGCAGCAAGTCTTTTACCTTCCAGCACAACTTATTGCGCCATCTCCGCATTTCCCACCATTCCGTCGAATCGTTTCAGTGTCCATTTTGTGACAAATCCTACACTCGAAACGACAAATTGAACGCTCATATTCAGAAAACTCATCCCCCTACGCCTAAGCCCACCACCTTCCAGTGCCCTATTTGCAAATCCTTCCACAGCCACGAACGAAACCTCAGTCGACATATCCTCACATCACACCAATCCACACAATCCTTCCAATGCAAAAAATGGTGACCAGTCCTTCACCCGCCGCGACAACCTTAACATCCACATACAGAAAACTCACCAACCCACCACCAACTTTCAGTGTCCAGTTTGCCAATCCACCCACACCCAAGAACGAGCCCTCAGTCGACATATCCGCGAAATCCACCAGAACCAACGTCACCACCGATGCCCGCATTGCCCCGAAACGTTCACCCGCGCCAGCAAACTGACGGTACATATGTTGACCACCCATCAACGCCGAAGTCCCTATTGGTGTGGTACGTGTTTCCTATATTTCAAAAGCCCAGAAGCCCACCGACGCCACATGACCGAACAACACGACCAGCCCTCATTCACCTGCCCCCAATGCCAAAAGGCCTTTCGTCGCCACGCCCACCTCATCTCCCATCAACGCCTGCGTCACAATAATTTGCCTGTCAACGACAATATTGTTGCCCATGGAGACCATTACTTGCCCACTGATGACCCCAGCGTACAAAATTGTGTGCCCGCTGATGGCTCAGCTATTAATCCTGCCAACGACAATGACGTTATTGCCCATACCGTCCGCCCCAACACCACTCCATTTGCCGATTCCCCAGACGTTCATGTTAATAGCCTAGATTTCACAACTGAGCCCGACCCCGTCCATTTCCCCCAATCCCCCGATTATTACCTAAATGACTTATACACTGCTCATTGGTCCCGTATCCGAACCCATGCCCACAAATCTCCCTACCTCGACCGCCTAAACTACCGCCTGGCCAATATTACGCCCCAAGAAATTCGCTCCGCCCTCCAACACGCTCATGCCCAAGCCCCTGCCTTCGGAAAATGGAACCTCGCCCTCGGATTTGTTTTACGCAATAGACTAACCAACGAGTTGTCCTACTATTACCCCAGTAACAATACCCTTCTGTTTAAAACGCCCCATCTTGTTACGTCTCCCGCCGAATTCAAGCAATTTGTTGAAGCTGTAGAACAGAAAGACATTGTTGACACAGCTGCTAGTCAACGCGCCGAATCCAATTTTACAGTTGAACGGATTACAAACATTGTAGTTCACATCTCCAAAGTCCCCTCGCGTACCATAGGCTAAACTGTGATTTTAAACTTTTTGTTAATGTAAAGGTTTTGTCTTAGTACATGATTTGAGGCTGAACTGTAAATTTTCTGCAAAGTTATTGTTTATGTAAAATGCTTGTATATTTGAATAAATGATGATACTTTGTATTATAGTTAAGTTTTTTCGACTTAACCAGTTAAAACCGGTAGTAGGAAATCAATAAAAGGCAGTAGGCAAACAAGGAAACAAGTAAGGAATAAGTATACCATTAATAAGCATACCATTATGGAACACACTTATAGTCAGCAAACAGCACCTTTGGAGTTCCCTGGGTAACTGTCCTAGATACCCTAGGTACTACGCACACACGTTGGGTACCTTTTTTACGACAGATTCTGCCTCAAGACCAAAAGTCATCAGTCATTGCCACAAAGGACGAAACGACAACCATAGCGATTCCACTGACCACACCAACAACTGATTGGATTAATTCGCTGGCACATAGCCTAGACGGTGCAAAAGTTGCTAGGTTATACATAACCTATGAAAAATCAGCAGAAGTTGACGCCGCAAATCAATAAAAGACCTCAGACCAAGCTACTACTACTACTACTACTACTACTACTACTACTTTTTTTTATTATTGCACCGCTAACATACATGTACATCAGCATAGAGGAGTAGAGTAGTACAGTACAGGACATTAATAGAAACTTAGTACAATGCACAGTCCTAATATTAAAAAAAGACTTTTCTAGTCCTTGTGTCATTATCTTATTTTAGTTTTAACTCCACGTGTTTTCGCCAAATTTGGCTACTCCAGTAGATAGTGTCGGAGCAAATCAGCTTTCGCATCAGCCTTGAGTACCACTTAGAAACCCCCAGACTGGCAAGAGTGTAGTTGTTTTGTCGGTGCCAAGTGCCCAGCGAGCCAACAATGAATCCAAATACTTGAACACTTTTGAGGCCCATTCCAGCTCGCATGTCTTCGGCCAACTGTTGATATTTTTGTTCTTTGTCTGTTCTTGAAACTTGAAGAGAGCCAGGTCCGTTTTCAAATGACACTCTGACATCAACTAAATATGCTTGCTTGTGCATATAATCTATAATTGTGATGTCAGGCCGTTGCCGTATCGTCGCACCTTTTGGTTTTTCATTGACTTGTTTCAATCCATTTTTGCCGGAATTGCTCTTTTTAGCTGATGGACAATAGTGTCATGTCGCAGTTGGTAAAGGGCGGAATGTTTCATGCAGTGATTAAGTACATGCGGTAGAGTTTCCCGGGAATATCCGCAAATTCGGCATCTAGGGTCTCCTTTTCCAGTCCACTGCTTATAGGCTGCATTTGTTGGGATTACATTTAATCTGGCACGGTGAATGAATTTGTAGGCGCCAAAACTAGTGTATGCCCCAGTACTGTGAAAATGACCATGTGCAGCATTTTTGTTTTCTAAAGCGCAAGCTGAGACTTTTCCTTGGCTTGGGTGTTTGGCCAAATCGTTACTATAAAATTTACGCAATCCTTGCCGCAGGTTTTTTGTCAGCAAGTGTCGATTATTTGTTGCAATATTTGTATCGCCGTAATTAATAACTAGCTCACAATTTATCCATTGAAATCGACAATTTATCTTGTTGTTTAGCCATCGGCAGCTTTTTCGCACATCCATCCAAAACGTGGAGGTTCGCAGTGGTAGCTCGCGATATTCGCCATTCAAGAAACGGATGCAGTCTTCAATCGTGGCCGTCTTCCGTAGATAGTTAGACACAACTGTTGATAATTGGCTCCACGCCAGCCTTTTAATACCAGGGTCAGGCGATGTTAACAGTTTGAAGCCGTGCACCATTGTTAATAAATCGTATTCGTCACCAACAGGTGTTATGCCGAGTCCACATATATTTTTATCAGCATAAATATAACTAGTCGCAGCTTGATTAGGCAGCCGTAAAGCTTTTTTTAGACCTTTTCTGACATTTTTGTCTAACAAGCGCAGCTCTTTTTTAAAAATTCTGCATCCACGGATCAAAAATTGAAATTTTGGAAGCAAAAATCGCACCAAAGCATCCAATTTCTGCCATGGAGCCAACTGACTTTTAACCACATTTGACCATTCTAATTGTAAATCTTGCAATAGATTATATGGTGTTTGATCACAGCGATTGCCCATTGGTGTACCAAGATATTTATAAAATTCTCCGTCTTTTAAAACGGTGATTGAGCCAAGCTTCAAACTAAATTGCTCGTGAACTGCTCGGCCTTTTGATATTGTCACTGAAGCACATTTGCTTGGTTTGAAATTCATTTTGCACCACTCTGCTTGCCTTTCGACTTCTTCAATCAACTGTTTCATTGCAGAAGCATTTTTTGCCACCAAGACAATATCGTCTGCATAAGCTAGAGCTGAGCAAGTGTAATCTTTTATTGAGTAGCCACAAGTATTTTGTAGACTGCATGCTGATCTAAGAATAGGCTCGATTGCCAGCTTGAACAGAGTCGGACTTAAAGGGCAGCCTTGTTTAACACCAGATAAAATCGGCCATGGATCGGAGGTGCCATTAGTAGTTGTGACCTGCATTTGCGCATTTTCGTATAAATTATTAATAATTTGAATCATACTTTCGTCCATTCCTGCTCTATGCAGCACTCCTGTGAAAAGATTATGAGCTACAGAGCCAAAAGCATTGGCAACATCGATCCACACAATACAAAGGTCTTTGTTTTTATATCGAGCGTCCTCAATTACAGACTGCAGTACATAGGCATGCTCATAGCAACCTTCTGATTTGTCAAACCCTTTTTGATTTTCAGAGAATATGCGTTCTTGCTTTGCCCAGTGATAAATTCGGTCAGCTAAAATTCCCGCGTAAAGCTTGTAGATTGTGACCATCATTGCAATTGGTCTCCAATTGTTTGGGTCCGTTTGGTCTCCCTTCTTGTGCAATAAGATTGTGTTGCAGATTTTCCAAGATTGTGGAATTTGTTTCAGTTGTCGGCATAAGTCGTAGATGCCACTAAGAATTTCACAAGAACTGTCAAAAACTTTAAAATTAACATAGCGCACTCTGTCAATACCAGGGGCTGTGTTTTTCATTATTCCAAGCTTGAGTGCTGTTTCTTGTGGTAGTATAGGTTGCGCGTAAATGTCAGTTTCTTTTTTCTCCAAGCTTGTTTTTATATGCCCATCAAACTGTTTCCAATCGACCTCAGATTTTTCCATTGATTTTGCCATAAACTGGTGCATATCTGTTTTGTCAATTGGGCATTTGGGGCTTTGATCTGTCTTTAATGACAACAATAACTTTTTGGCGTCTTTATTATATGCTTTTTGCACTGATGACGCTGATAGATTGGATGATTTGGTTTTGTGTGTAGTTTTAGGATTGCCTTGGAACCGTGTTTTAGACTTTCGTTCCACCAAATGTTGATGTTGCTTTTTCTTTTTGCCACGCTCTTTTGCATTTGCGTATTCATGAACATCTTTGCAAAAGCTGTTTGCTAAAATTTCTATAGCTTCAATTGATGGGTTTAAACGAATTGAGTTCAACCATTCAATATATTTTTGTCTGTGGCCCTGGTGTGTGTTGTTGCATTCAGCGTTGTTAGTACTACTACTACTACTACTACTACTACTACTACTACTACTACTACTACTACTACTTTTTTAATAAATGCACCGCTAACATACATGTACATCAGCATAACAGAGTAGAGTAGTACAGTACAAAATACTAACACAAAGCTTACTACAATGCACAGATACGATATAAAATAGAGCTTTTGCCGAGCGTTTCATATTCTATTTGAGTTTCGACTCGACATGCTCTCGCCAGACTTGACTGCTCCAATGAATGGTGTCAGAGCACATCAGTTTCCGCATCAATCTCGAGTACCATTTAGACACTCCTAGACTGGCAAGAGTGTAGTTGTTCTGACGGTGCCAGGTGCCCAGTGAGCCAATAATGAAGCCAAATACTTTAACATGTTTGAGGCCCATTCCAGCTCGCATGTCTTCCGCCAGTTGCTGGTATTTTTGTTCTTTGTCAGATCTTGAAACTTGTAGTGATCCAGCTCCATTTTCAAACGAAACCCGGACATCAATCAAATATGCTTCTTTGTGCTTGTAATCGATTATTGTGATATCGGGTCTCTGCCGTAGCGTAGCTCCTTTTGGTTTCTGATTGATTTGCTTCATTCCGGTTTTTGCTGGAATGGCTCTAATAAGTTGATGGACAATTGTATCGTGTCGCAGCTGGTAAAGAACTGAATGTTTCATGCAGTGGTTGAGAACATGAGGAAGGGTTTCCCGAGAATATCCACAGATTCTACATCTTGGGTCACCCTTGCCAGTCCACTGTTGGCTGCATTGGTCGGAATAACATTTGGTCTTGCTCGATGGATGAACTTGTATGCGGCAAAGCTAGTGTACGCCCCACTGCTGTGGAAGTGACCATGGGCAGCATTTTTATTCCCGAGCGCACAGCTTGCAACTTTGCCCTGGCTTGGATGTTGAGCAAGATCATTACTGTAAAAGTTTCGAAACCCTTGCCGCAAGTGTTTTGTCAGCAGATGACGATTTTTTGTCGAAATAGTAATGCCGCCAAGATCAACAACAAGTTCCTCATTTTTCCATTGAAAATGGCAATTAATCTTGCTTTTTAGCCATCGGCAACCTTTGCGCACATCCATCCAGAACGTGGACGTTCTCAAAGGTAGTTCTCTGAACTCACCGTTTAAAAAGCGCACACATTCTTCAGTGGATGCTGATTTACGTAAGTAATTGGACACAACAGTAAACAGTTTGTTCCAGGCAAGTTGTTTAATGGCTGGATCAGGAGATGTTAGAAGCTTAAAACCATGTACTGTTGTCATAAGGTCGTATTCGTCAGCTACAGGGGTTATACCAAGTCCACATACATTTTTGTCAGCATAAATATAACTAACAGCAGCCTGATTCGGCAAACGTAGGGCCTTTTTTATCCCTTTTCTGACATCCAAATCAAAACGACGCAGTTCTTTTTTATATATCCTGCATCCTCGGATAAGAAACTGCAGTTTTGGAAGCAGAAATCTTATCAGTGCATCAAGTTTCTGCCATGGGGCTAGTTGACTTTTAACAACATCAGCCCATTCTTGTTGCATTTCTCCCAAAAGATTGAAAGGCGTTTGATTACAGCGTGAACCCATTGGTGTACCCAAATATTTGTAATGTTCCCCATCACTTAAAGCTGTAATTTTGCCAGATTTCAGTGTAAATGTTGTTTTACTGTTTGCTCGTCCATTGATCATTGTCATTGAAGCGCATTTGCTTGGCTTTAGGCTCATTTTGCACCACTCTATCTGGTGTTCAAGTTGTTCTAGCAGTTTAAACATAGCCGTTGAATTTTTGGCAATTAGCACGATATCATCTGCATAGGCTAAAGCTGAATAATGGTCACCTTTTAACGCGTATCCACAGGCTTCAATTAATGCAGTTGCAGAACGAAGAATCGGTTCAACTGCTAGTTTGCTACTACTACTACTACTACTACTACTACTACTACTACTACTACTACTACTACTACTACTAC
>JASANF010001867.1:0-19537 GCA_030248245.1 Trissonchulus sp. WLG1_4 | reverse complement strand
TGTATGTAGTTCTTGGTCATCGTTCATATTGCTATGGACTAATGACCAAATTCAGAAATGAAACTAAAAGACCCGCAATACAAATAGCAGTGCGCAAAAAATGGAATCACCAATGTAGGGACCAAAAAAAGAGAAAGGGGCGAGCAATTGGGGTTCCCCGCCCCCCCCACCAAAAAAATTACAGCTATTTAGTATTATGTGTATTAATGTCGTTACAACAGAATATTGACATTATTCTCCGTTACTTTCTGGCGTTTGGAACTGAGTTTATCATTGTCATTTGAGTCACACTAGGTTTATTAAATTAGAATAGTATAATTAGCTTAAGGTGGCGCTCCGAATAACTGACTTTGGGCAGTAAAAGTTTTCAGTCACGTTTTCAGGTCTTTGTTTTTGAAGAAAGGTTGTTCAGCAGTGAATTAGCTTTCGTTTGATATACATAACATGTAGTTTTGTTGAAATTAATTTTTTGACCTGAATTTTGATATTTCAAAATCTTCAAATCGATTTTCCGAAAAATTGTATATGGCTTTAGTTACTTTTGATAACGGTTTTCCGCAGATAATAGGTGACTGTAACTTTTTAAAAAGTCGTTTGTGTAGGCAAACATTTGTAAAAAAATTTCAAATTACGTTGAGCGACATTGACAAAAATGCACTATTTTTCAAGCTAATTTTTCGTTAGCTACTTTTTGGCTTCTCCAACTTTTCTCAATGGTTATTTGCATTAAAAAATACGCTCTATTTTTTGACACTGTCGTTTGTGTGGGCAAACCTCAGATTTTTCTGATCGGCAATAGCCTTTTTTGAATCGTGATAGCTCTCCTCCATGTCGTTTTTTCATTGTGAAATTTGACTTAAAGTTAGAAAATAAGTAGATTCAGGTGTACCTTCTTTGAAAATGTTGATTTCTGTTTTTGGTGAAATTCTGCAGCGATTTCAAGTTGACCAATTTTAGAAAAACTAGTGTATTTTGAGCCAAAACAATTGGATTAAAATTACAAGAAAAGATACACCTCGCCAACATAATTACCTACAGTTTAAGCTATAGATCGTAAAATTTGAACAAAGTTTCGCTCAGTTATGCCGTTTGAAAAATTATGCGCATTTAGCGAAAATAGAAAGTTTCAATCGGTGATAAAAAATCAGAACAAGGCAGCAGGCACGTGAAACTCACTCAGAAACAGAGCTTTGTAACAGGCTTCAATATATTTAAACGAAATTCATTCTAGCTAGAACCTACGTCGACTTATAAGATAATAAAGTTATGGAAGTTATTCGGAGCGCCACCTTAATAGAATTTTCTAGTTACTCGTAATTTGTTAAGCAAGTTTTAGTAGTACTCTTGGTTTTTTGTCGGCTTCGTAAGCAGACGTTTTGCAATTAGTTTTTTGTGTTAGTGGTAGGTGATGTGTTTACTATCTAAATTTTTAGTTAATTTTAGCTTGTTCTCCGGAAAGGTTTGGCGCGCAAGCAGCCCGTGTTGAAACATGCCACACTGTCTGCTCTCATTTCCTTGGCTATGCGGTCAGTTACGTTTTGAGTTTTGAAAAAATAGAGTGGGTTTCGATTACTTGTTCAGCCAAAATAGCGTTTTTTACATTCGTTCATTAGTTTTTCGGACTTTGTTGATTGATTTTCCTGGAACAGGTCAACTTTTTACATAAATTGTCAAGGTGTCAACTGTCAACACTATCACATAGTCATTGGTTTATTGTAACAGTGTTAGTGGTTGAGTTACGTTAGTACTTCAAATTTTATTGACGTCTGCGAAGATTAGATGAATCTACCAGGCAGTTTCTACATATTGTGTAAGCTGAATGCGTGGTGTCGACACATTTCATCCTAAAGTTTTTCAGTGTTTACAGGCATATAGAGGAGTGTCTCACGCTTCTTCTATGGGAGTGGGACACGCTTGTGTACTCTTGATGCCTTGTTGTGTATGTATGATTGATATTTGTTTTCATCTGAGTTTTTCAGGCCGCTTTTATACAGCAATTTTGCTGAGGACTTGCTGACTCAGTTTGTCATCCACGTGATGTCCACGCCTGGCCTCCTGAGGCATATGGAAACACAATCTCAAGAAGTAAACCAATCCTGAACTATGTACTTTGAAAATGGATATGAATAGTGACATTCGCAAAATTTTGAATTCTAAGGGTCTTACCAATCGTAACCATTCAGCCGACAATTTATGAAATAGTCACGCCACATTCTGTCTAATGCATTACCAGTGGCGTGATTTTTTTGTAGTTTTGCCGACAAACAACTGAAATACGGCTATATATATATATATATATATATATATATATATATATATATATATATATATATATATATATATATAAAAAAAAAAAAAAAAAAAAAAAAAAAAAAATATATTTGTGAAAATGAATCGATCCTTGGAGGGATGTGATGAAAGTGGAACTGTGGAAGCTGTATTTTTTATTTTTAATTGTCATGTTTAATGGAAAATCTTTATAATTATATACGAGCTGTAACTCCCGAAGGTCCCGCTCCCTTATAACAGACAGACCGATCAAGAGGTTATGCTCACTTAGATCTGCCCCTGTCTTAGAATCTGAACAACTTATTGCAGTTTTCAGTTTTCATGACTGACCCATTACAGCCACTGATGGATGTATTTGATATTTTTAGTGTGTCGCCCTACTCTTGACGCATGGCATCTTAGGTCGTTGTATGTCGCTGTTGTCATCTGAGTCAACTTCCCGTCTCATTTTTACCAGCTTACAAGCTCCCTATACGCTTTGTCTGCTTGGTTGGTTATTTTATGAAATTTAGAAATCATTTATGATTTAAGCCTTGTTCGTAAGGGTATCCGTTTTTAGGTAAGCAAAAAGTTATTTGATCAGCTGTTGCAGAAAAATGAACAGCTGTTAGCAGCCAATTCTTTGCATGTGAGCTAGACTAGTTTTAATGTCTGTAAATGTGCCAAAAAAACAATCGTAGAATCGGTAGCAGTCTTTCTGAGCTGAGTGACAATTATTTCTTTTCGGACTGGATATAGACAAGTATAAATTAAGCATTAGAATTAGAGTTCGCAACGGGTCGAAGTTTTACGACCCGACCCGACCCGAGATAGATTCCAACCCGACCCGACCCGACCCGAACCAACCCGATTTCTCGTTAAGCTGCTATAAAAACTCTTAGGCCCGGTTCACACAGACGTACTTTTTACTTTTTACTTTTGGGCCAAAAGTAAAAATTTCGGTTCATACAGAACGTACTTTTTACTTTTTACTTTTTACTTTTGGCCAAAAGTAAAAGTAGAAACGCGTTCTACTTTTTACTTTTTACTTGTGCAATCTAGCCAATCAAAATGCTCAGAGAAAAGCTCCGCCTATTGAGCTTCATTATTATTGGTTAGATTTGCATTTTAACAGACAAGTGCGCCAAAGCCAGCCAATTGGATGCGATCTTCCTTAAGTAAAAAGTAAGCCTGTGTGAACACTTTTGCAAAAGTCAAAAGTATAAAGTCAAAAGTATAAAGTAAAAAGGAAAAAGTAAAAAGTAAGTCTGTGTGAACCGGGCCTTAAACACAAAATTTTCTTGTGAAGTTTTTGTTATTAGTTTGTCGTGATATGTAGGTGATACGGTCTGTGAATCTTCAGTCCAGTAGTCATTCTACCACGAGTCCATTAGCCTAAGAAAATGGTTAAACCGGCAAAATTCAACGTAAAAATTTAGGATTTTCACCCAAGATTTTTGACTCGAACTGACCCGCTTAACCCGCGGGTCGGAAAATCTCAACCCGACCCGACCCGTACAGGCCCAACCCGACCCGACCCGACCCGACCCGATTGCGAACTCTAATTAGAATTAGAGATTTTGTATGAACGTTAAACTTCGTTTATGTCTTACAAAAATACTGTTGATAGTAGTATTAAAAATCCACATATTTTCAATTTTTTATACTTTTTTCTTCGTGAAATTTCGCTTAATGAAACTCTCATCATTGGAGGAATATTTTTTGTTTTAGCAAATGTGATTCATCTATCATATTTGGATAAATCTGTGCTTGTAGAAAATTTGCTTGATTTTACGGTTAGCTGTAATTCTAACAATTAGTTTATATTATTAGTTTAGCAAAAATGAATTTTTTTCTGAAAATATTCACAACCGTGGCAATTTTCTGGCATCCTCCTGAAACATTCTGTGTTTACGGGGAGCTTTCGAATGATTTATAGTTTCACTTGGTTTCCTTAAACGGTCTGGAGACAAAAAACATAATTTCCGAGAGTTCATTGTTTTTGAAGGGAAGGTTTATTAATTGCGTTAAAATTGAAGATTTTGCATTCTTTTACATATTTCAGAGTCTTAAGTTGTAGTAACTCCTGTCTCCTAGATAATATATTTTCTGGCCTTGCCACTGCATAGGAGTACACTACACTGCGTATATATATTTTATAAAATAATTGCTGTGTTGTGTTTACTTTAGAATTATTAAATTGGCTCTAAAACTAAATATATTAAATTAAATCTTCCAGTTTTACGTAGGGTACATTTGGACGTGCTGAATTGGTTTCTTAATGAGTAAAAATCGGAAGCCATTATATTTTTAGAATGTGGTAACTCGTCTGTTGGAACGTTGTGGGGAGAATGCGTGTGGTAATAAAAAGTCCAGCATGACCCATTGGCACCCTGTGTTGGGCTGGTGCTCGCATTCTCTCGACTCGGGGTAACAAATTGTTCGGAGCTGGAGTGCGGAATTTGGCTTAGTTGCTAGCAGTTTTATTTACAGATAACCGGTTACGTTTTTTGTATTCAGGTTTTTTTAGTGCATGTATGTATGTCGGCAAGGCAAACATTAAATTTCTCCGATCAAAGTTGGGCAAAAAATTTTGTGATCTCTGAAGTAAATTTAAATATATCTAATTTACATCAGCGACCATGATTACATAAGCAGGTCCTATATATATATCTTCAAACTTTGAATGTTGCTCATGATGATTAATTTCATAGGCTAACCTTAGGTCAACTCTTAGCTGGTTGTGCTGCCTGTTAGCGAACACACATTATAACTTATGTTATGCTAAGCCTGTTTTGCAGCCTGTACGAAGCTATGCCAGTAGTATTGAGCCAGATTGAGCTGCTGTGGAGTGGCGATATGGTTCGCTGTCTGTTCGCTGATCTGGTCAATCTGTTGCCTCCAGTGCAAACCAGTAACGCCCTGCCGCCCTCTAATAATCGTACCCATAGTGCTAATAACCAGTCCAATAATAAGGATTTCGCCGCGTCTGTCAAAAGTTAGTGTGCTACAAGTAATCTGAGTTGATAAAATGGTGATTTTAACTGTCTGACGCTAACCATAAATTAATGTGCTGAGATTCTAGTTAACAGATAACTAAATTTTTAAAAATAAAGTTGATAAGGTTCCATTAAAGTGTAGATATTACGCATAGTAATCTTAGGATAAGACGCATTGTACATTGTTTTGTAAAAATTTTATTTTAGATTTAATTCGTAAAGTAGTGGAGCAGCGAGACTCGTTGCGCCACATGAAACGATTTGGCAGCCCCGAAGCGACCATCGTAGCCCTAGTCAGCAGTCTGTACCAAAGTGCCCTTGCCACGCTGTCACAGTTGAAGTTTCACATTTTGTCGGGTCAGTGGCTTTGGGAGAGTGTACTGACCGACTGATACGCATGAATTCTTTTGCCGTTTTGTTTGCGAAATATTCGTGCGAAATGGACTATTTTTTGTTGAGATGGAATAGGAATGATAGTTTATCGACTATCTTAACATCCATCGGCTTTACGGCTCCACATGTAAAACAAACTTCTCTATGGTTCTCAGTTGAAGATATTTTAAGGGCTCAGACAATCTATATGCAAAGTGTGTGTGTTTGTTGAACTACACTGTAAAGTATAAAAATTAATAGTAGCGTTCATGTCAGAACGACATCAAGTGATTCTTTTTCAGTCACTACTTAATCTGTTACTCTTATACTATGCCAAAAAAATTAACAATCTTAATTTGATTGAATCGGGTAAGTGAGTCACCCAGTTGTGAGTTGATGCTAAAAAAACTTTATAAAGGTTTGTAAAAATGTGACGAAAAAAAGTAATAAAATATAAAAGTAATTGTTACTTTCAGGCTTGTGCTATCAAGATTTTTTACTTCCACGCCTGTGGCACTTTATTTCCAGTCTCAGCGCACAGGACGGACTAAAGGGATTTTTGGAATTGCTAAGCTTAAATCCTAAGGCAACTAGTCCGGAGTTCCACATTTTGATCTTGTTTACTGAAACTGCTACGTATTTACTGACGTAAGTAAACTTTGTGTATAACTTTTACGTGGGTTAGATTATTTTAAGAGCGAATAAACAAGTTCGTGAAACATGTTAGTAGAAAATATTCACTTGTTTGAATTTGTTGCTGTCAGAAGCTGCGTTCGCTTATAGAATCGTAAATTTTTTGGTACTTTTCGGGGCACAATGTTGTCCATTGTTCACCTTGCAGCAGATGTTTCATTTCAGAATAGTAGACGAAGTGGAGCTTTATGAACAGGGTAAACCTTTCACCCAGGCTCAGCTCGCTTCAATTGCCCACTTCATGAATCGATTGGTGTTTGCGATAATCTGGGACGGACTCCTCGGTTTGTTTGCACTTTTTTTGCTATTTTTTTAAAACCTACTTTTTGTCGTATCATTTTTTACTTTTCAAAGTATGAAATGAACCGAGGGCGACTATCGAGCGTGGTGCGTTAGGGATTTCTAAAGGGTTGTTTACAAGCTGGGGTTAACTGAATTAGCTGCCGTAATATTAATAACTCAACGTAAAATTACAGCGTTGTTGAAAAAATTTGAACATTTGTGCAGCTTGGGCTGAGGAATAAGAGTGTCCATTATAAAGAAATTATTTGTCACTGTTGAGTTATTTAAGCTAATTAAGTTATTCTAATTTTGTTAATTTAAATTTGTGAACAGTCCATAAGAATAAGCGAGGTTTAGGGAACCTCTGAAAAGGCTTCAAAAAGCGAAGCGAATGTTTTGTAGAATCACTATCGATACTGAATTGGTCAAACACAGACCAGACCATCTTTTTTTTTATTTTTCGCCAAGTTAATTTCAGCTTTTGTTTTCAGAGGGGGAAAAGTCTCCATCCAGCCATGCTTTATTCCAAGGAGCGCACAACTTTCTGATTTTGCTTTACAATCGTGATTGCAGACGAGCTTTCACGTCGTCACCTGATTCCTGGCTTATTAAGTAAGTCTGTTGTTAATAAGGCTGAGAGCATTTTTATTACATTTTATTAACGCGTATTTTCCTTCAACCGGTAAAATTAAAAATGCATAAAATATATCTCAGGAGGTGTTTTCGTACTTTTGTCGGCTGAACATAGGGCTGTAAGTATGAATCGAGCCTGTATGCCGAAACATAAGTGTTTGGATAGCTTAGTACTGTTAGTGATGTGTTGTGGATTGTAACCTTATTAAATGTGATGATTAAATCTATTTGGCATTATGATCAAGTCGTAAAATGTTGCATTTTCATAATATAATGAATTGAATTGTATAAGTAGTATATTGTGACGTAATATGATGGTTTTTGCTCATTTTCACAGCTTCACCTTACCGGCGTAGCCAGAATTTTGAAAAGGGGGGGTCGCACCTTGTCCACTTTTTGCTCAATTTTTTTAACCCCTCTATCGCGGGGTCTGGGGGCGGCAGCCCCAGGATCCAATCATTTACGCACTTTTTGGCGAAATAGTGTACATAACAAAATGCGATTTTGGTCATTTAAATTAAACTCACTTTTGCGGAGGTCTGGGGGCGGTAGCCCACAGGAAAAAAATTTGGAATTTTTTTATTTTTAAGCCAAATTTGGTCAATTGAAGACGTATCAAATTTTTTCTGACGGGAAAACTGAAACAATAGATGGTAACGTCACATCAGACACTGGATTGCCCAAAGAAATTTAGCATAACTGTACCCTTGTAGTCATGCGTAGACTTTGATGAAAGATAATAAGAAGGAATGGTAAACCACAAAGTTGCAGGGGTCTGGGGGCGCCAGCCCCCTGGAAAAAATTCGGAAATTTTTTGCTTTTTAGGCCAAATTTGGTCAATTGGAGACGTATCGGAAATTTTTATCGGACAGGCAATAAAAACCAAAGGGGGGGCCCTTGTGTACTATTTCTTCAGGTTAGACCACAAAGGGGGGGGGTCGCGAACCCCGCGACCCCCCCCCCTTGCTACGCCCTTGCACCTTACCATTGGTATACTGTTGTGATGATGATGATTATTATTATGTCAAGTTTTTGAACGATGATTAGTTTGATCATTAAGATGATTAGATAGTTATTTGTTTTTGTAGAGATTTGAAGCTAAGCTTATTCCTGCATGAGCTGGAAAAGGGCACACGACGTGCGGAAATGATCATTCAAAAAATGCCCCATGTTCTTCCCCATCGTGAGGTGAGTTTCACGACACACACACGATAGTATGCCAAAACGTGGCATACAATATCGAGAAACTTTTAAAGAAAGAGCTTTCCTCAATTTCTCGAAAGTTTCTCAGTTATTTTCGCTGAAAGCTTGTCAAAATGTCCCTAGGTATATTAACAATAGTTAATCTTATATATGTGATGTTTTTGCAACTAAACTATTAGTTCATAATGAGTTAAGTCTTTGTGACTTTCTTATTGCTTTTCAATGCATCAGCGATTATCAAGTGTGTTCCGCAGAGAATCTACACGCCGATTGTATTTGAAGCGTATTGGCATTATTTTTATTTTTGTACATCTCTATCTACTTCATTGTGTTCCTGTCGTGTCGATAGTTTCGGTTGCCTGCAGTGGCTTCCATACTGGCTCTACTGTGAATATCTTAATTTCTAGCGCGTGGTGCTGTTTCGCAAATACGTGGCGGAAGAAAAGGATAGACTTGGCATTTTGGGACCATCTTCTGACCACCATCACCACCACAGTCGCGAAGCGCCCTCAACGCTCATCAGCATTCATAGATCGCGCATTTTGGAGGTTAGACTCAAGACTGAGTGAATCACAGTCCATGCAGTCAAACTATAACTATCTACCAGTCGAACATAAAAGCCTGATTCAGACGTTGTCCTTCAGGTTTCAGAGACATGAAGTATGCACATGAGCAAATTATGGCCAGCTGTTGTAAAGAACTGACGTAAATTGTTTTCGCTTGAAGCAACGTTAAAGTATTTTAGGCCTTAACTTTAGTTCTAGAGTAAATTGTAAAATTAGCACATTAGGCGTAGCATTTTTTCTCTAATCGCTTATCGTCAGGAGAATACGTTCAGTGATAAGGACGAGTATGAACCTGTCTCCAAATTGAAGGTATAAAGTTTCCCGCTTAACGATGTACCAGGAGATCTCATTAATTGATAGTAGATTGTCCTAACTAATCTTTCTATTTGTTTCGAGTGTGGACTGTGGACGTTATTTTGTGATAAATTATACTACGTAACGTAACTATATTTCAATTTCGTTTCGTTTTGTCATAGCGCCTCGAAAAGAGGCTTGACCATTTGTCTGACCTTGACAGTGGACTCCGCCCGACATTTTTGTTTCAGCTGATGCGCTTTTCCACACTTTTCTATTGAGTAAAAGATTGAAATGTCATATTAGTACAAGTCGTAAAGTTTTCAAAGCTTCATTCCGTTGTACTTTCTGTGGTTAATTTTGTTTAAAAGCCACAAATTTGCAAGCTAAAATTTACATGGTTTTTCTGTTGACAAAATTGAGTGGCGTCTGCGTCTATAAGCTTTTCTACATAATGCGAAGTATGTGAATTGACCAGGTCCTGATTGTGGTTGTCATTGTTTTAGGATGGCTACCGCCAGTTGTCTTTACTGTCCGTAGAGGCAATGAAGTGCGTTATTCGAGTGAAATTCATAAATGAACAGGTAAGCGTTAGACAGGTGTATCATATTCACTGTGGGTGGATCTATAAAGCACGTAGTAGCCACTGTTGATGTACAAATGAGTGATGTAGAATAGGAAATACAGCACAGCAATACTGACAACGTAATTTCGATCGAACTCCACGTATCTGTGCAGTTCGGCGCCCTACCCCTGAACCTGAGGCGTAGTTGTCTAGTTTAGTCAGATGGTACTCGTTGTGTATAGATAATCGAGGTAATCTGAGCCCTGAGCTAGTCAAAACTGACTTGATGCCGTTCTCGGCTGGTTTTTTGGGCCAGTACTAAGTTGTAGTTTTCTCAGATCCCATTTGAGGTATTCTCATAATTATAGCTCCTTCGTACTAAACATTGTTGTTCAATCAGATGCTTGCCATGACAACCGGTCTGTTTTGGTGCAAAAAAGTCTCTAGTTGACATCTGTACACGGAATCTTCATGATTGCCACTGTATCATTTTACAGGGACTAGATGAAGCTGGAATTGACCAAGACGGCGTTTTCAAAGAATTTCTCGAAGAAACAATCAAACGGGTCTTTAATCCTTCTTTGAATTTGTTCAAGGTATTATTTGTATGGGGAATCGTATTACTTCTGGGTTTCAAATGTGTACTCTCACTTCTCACATGTATGTAGATGAAAGGGTCTCTAGATACAAAACTATTTAGAAGGAAACTGAATTTTCTAAACTGAAATTCATGAATATCTACCATTTTGGTGTATATACTACATTTTGATTAGTAAAAACATATTGCTTCAATGCGTGCTTGAGAACCTACCTTAATCGATCAGATTTCGTCGAAAAGACCTTCGGCTTTTTTGACGCAATTCAAAGAAGCGATCGGTCATTGTATTTGATTGTATTTGTTGCAGGAGACATCAGAGGGTCGTCTCTATCCATCCCCCACTTCTGGCATACACGAAAACTATCTGGCTTTATTTGATTTTGTTGGAAGAATTCTAGCAAAGGCCATTTATGAGGCAAGAGATTCAGTGCAATATAAGTATATTCTTATTATCTACGTAAATTTATTATTTGATATATTTTTATGGTTTCTTTGCGTTTTTTTTTGATAGACTGACAGATTGAATGGGAATTGTCTCCGACAGAAGGATTTTGTGACCTCTGTCTTGGCAATGTAGTGGACTTGTCTAGTTAATTTGGTCTAGCTTGCGCCCGGCCATACAATTTGAGGAATAGGCAACATATGCTTTTGTACTGATTTCCTAGAATATTTTAAGACATCCCGTGTCGGCTTCTATCATATTGTGTGTTTGCTATCAGACCTGTTAATATTATGAAAAAATGCTTGCTTTGCTAATCAGATTAATTTGTTTGCAATTTTGCATGGATCGGTTTATCTGAAAACAGTACAGTTCTGAATGACTATATCGTGAGCTTTTTCGTTAAAAGGGAGCCATAAAATATCCTAATTTCTGAAACAGCCTAGTAGCAGTCTTTGAGAAAAACGGGGACCTGAGAATAGTCTGCTTTAGCTTAACGAAGTGGAACACTATATTGTTTCAGGGCATAGTTGTGGAAGTCCCCTTCGCGACATTTTTCCTGAATCACCTCCTCGGGCGTTCGAGTGGGACGACGTACAGCTCCATTGATGAATTGCCATCTCTGGATCCCGAGCTCTACAAAAGTCTCACTTATATTAAGGTTAGTAGTAATTAATTTTTGCGCGGGTGCCTCAGCGGCAGTGCATACTAATTTCAGTTAATGCACTGAAACTGAAAATGCATGTAAATTGTGCTCAGTTTCAGTGCATTAATAAAGCCGGCTGCTACTGCTGCACTTGCCTAGTATATCTAGCAAACGCGTGCTGTGTGTGCAGCGCGCGCGTGTGTCTGTGTGCAGTACATGTGTGTGAGTGTGTACGTGTGTACAACTCTATGCATAGCGCGGCAAGTTGATTGATTTCAGTTTGGTATCGATAGCGGTAATCGTTTGTATCGATAGCGTTAATCGTAATATTGCTGTGTATTGTCAAATGCGCGTGTCAAATGTCGCGTTTACCAAGAATAACGTGCCTTCAGCATGCTTAGCTTTTCCATTACATTAGCCGACTGCCATCATACACGTCTTGGGCGAAACAGTCACATCAAAAAGATAGAAAACGACAACAATCACAAACTAGCAGTCAATTTTTATGTCTGAAAGTATAAGCATTAGTCGTAGCATACCGATACTTATCTATAATTACTAACTTATATACACAATCGCACTATTTGTATTATTTCTTCCTTTGGCGTATGTAGATTTCAACGGCTGTGTAGTCAACTGTTTATAGAGGTATATACCCGTTGGACGTGGTGGTCGGCGGATTGATTCCGACCGACCTGAATTTTAGGGTTTTTCGTAAGTTATATAGCTGCCTACAGCAAATAGTAAACCTACAGCTGCAGTTAAATAAAACTAAAACTACAGTTTAGTTAAAATGTCGTAAACTCAGTGTCATTATAGAAGAGTTGCAAAAGACACAACCGCATTCACTCACTTTTACGCGACCAGTGAAATAAAATTCTAGAATCTATTGACTGTGGGCTGTGCCAAAGCAGTAAAAATGGATCAGTATATGTTGTAGTAATCGAATTTATAAGCAAACTGCATGTACATACACCTATGTACGTCGAACTTTAACACGAAACAGTTAGTTTGTGTTCGGATAACTCAAGGAGCCTCAAGTTCTCAAGCCATTATAACAAATGTGATCAAGACACGATCAAAGTTGAAACTTTGTGTTACATCTGCATCTGAAATTAGAGTTACTGCCAAAAATAAAATTTCTGGCATGCTGTGCCTAATTTTACCGATACGGTAAAATAATACTTGCTGTGGTCATGTGCAAAAAATCTGTGCTCGTCAACAAAAGTGCTTGTTTATGGGTTTTTTGTTGACACGCATAATATTGGGGGTCGTTTTGCGTTACACTTTTTTGCACAGTGGTATTTATTAGTGATTCTAGCAGTAATAGTTTTGTTAGGTAATAGGTTAGATGATTTAAACGAATATCACAACAAATCGTTTGTAGGAGTGTTGACACTATTTGACAGTTGACATATTATTATAATTCTAATTTGTGTGCTGAAACTAGGGTGGTTAAGTAAGCCACTTCATCACAGTCGAGCAACATCCTGTAAATTTGATTGATTTATTTATTGATTTTAGCATAATTGTTATAGCATCTAATTTTTAGCACTACGAGGGTGACGTGTCGGAGCTGGAGCTGACATTTGCCTGTGACGAAGACTGCATGGGTCAGGTGATGCACCACGAACTGGTTCCAGGGGGAAGGGCCATGCCGGTCACCAACGAAAACAAGTACAGACGCATTCTTTATGCAGCATGCAAACACCATGCTCCGACACAACTGCTAGCACATGCTCTGGCATTTTGTAGGTTTTGAAAGTAGTCTGTGATTAGCATTAAAAGTGTGGGATATAATAGATGATAGGTAAATATAATTCTGTTTTGCGTTGGTCCATTTACTATAATGCTATAGTAAACATAAAGGGTGGAATGCATAAAGGCAGTCTTACGTTAAAACCAGTCTAAGGCGTTCTATTTCAGTAATTTAGAACATCTTAACGAAAAATTCTACACGTATTACATAGGTTAGAATATTGCCCTTAGACTGCGTTTAGCAAGACTGAGCTAAGACTGCCTTTATGCATTCCACCCAAAGAGTTTAATTATTCATTAATTACTGAACCAAATTTGGCTACCTTTAGAATCAGCTATATTCATCTGATGGCACATTTTCGAATGTACACCCAGATCAAAGATCAGCTGCAGGCATTCATCCGCGGATTCCGGTCTCTGCTGAAGCCTGAATGGCTGAATTTGTTTTCGGCGCCTGAATTGCAAAAGCTAATTTCCGGAGATACGGAAGACATTGACTTGGATGATCTCAAGTACGCCAGTTGAAACTACTGTACTCGACTTTTACCTGCGAAATGAAATTTTGATGTAGGATCGAAACTTACAGTCAGTTTGAAACTTTTTTTACTACTTTGTCGATGGCAGATACTACTTTGCGGTTTGCGCCAAGGTCAGTTCCTGTGCAGCCGCTAAGACACGAAAGTCTAACAGATCACTAGATAGTTAATGACCCATTCAGTATTCATTTTGACTCAATATTAACGGCTGAACGGACAACACGGCTGTAAGTAGGTTTCTTCTCTTGTAAGAAATTTAGCCGATTCTGTAATTATTAATAGTCGAGTCGAGTCATTTTTTCAGCTGAGTCTGTAATAATTAATAAAATTATTTCAGTAATGTTTTGGACTTGCAATATTTTTGCATTAATTTTTTAATTTTTAGGAAAAATGCCCAATATTACGGTGGATTTCATAGCAATCATCGGGTGATAAATTGGCTGTGGGATGTCTTGTCGCACGACTTTGATGCTGAGGAACGAAAGCAGTTTCTCAGGGTAAAAAACATACTGTTGTAAAATTCTCATTGCGCTCACGTGAAACATAAATAAGGAACACAGAGGAGACATTAACACTTAAGACTTCGTTTCATTGTCAAGAAAGGGAGGGGGGACTCTTACCGAAAGAACGACAGCATCATCATCAGAATGACACAGGGGGGATTCGAACCACCCATCTCTGGATCTGCAGACCAGCGCTCTACCGTTGAGCTACTGGGCCGACAATGAGCTGTCGTAAATCCCTTTAAGAGCTATAAGGGGCCTATCTTACTTCACATCCCTCCCCTTCTAGTAAACTTCGACCCGAAGTTTCCCTGTGCTGGGTGCACTACTACTTATCTATATGGGGCATGGGCACCCGGGGTGGAGGAGCGCCGGGAGCCGTCCCTATTATATTACCTTCTCTTCTTCTTTCTTCTCTTCTCTATAAGGCAAGTGTCGCGAGGTCTTTTTCTTGCCTCATCTTCTTCTGCGAACACTGCCGGGGACTGATAAGCTGTCACTCCTAGCCGGGACAAGGAGCGGCTCCACTGCAAAGCTACCTCGGCGATAATTCCTCCATATACTCTCACCACCACTCTGCCCATGCCACTCAAGGGGGTATGTCCCCCCAACAACCCATACCTAACGCTACCTGACTCAGTTCTGCGATCAGGAGATTCCAAGGTTCGTCGTGGCGGCCTTGCCATGTCAAGAAAGGGAGGGGGGACTCTTACCGAAAGAACGACAGCATCATCATCAGAATGACACAGGGGGGATTCGAACCACCCATCTCTGGATCTGCAGACCAGCGCTCTACCGTTGAGCTACTGGGCCGACAATGAGCTGTCGTAAATCCCTTTAAGAGCTATAAGGGGCCTATTTTACTTCACATTATAAAGGCCAAACCATTTAATAAACGGACAAACAAGCTGAATTTAGTGTATGATAACTCCTTTTAATAATGGCATACTTAAAGTCGAAATTCAGTTCTAAAATGTGTACTAGGGCATAGGCTGGAAGAGTCAAATAATATTTTGATGGGATGATTAGTTTAAACAAAGTTTTAGTGTTAAAGACGGAAAAAGAACGTAAAATATCCTTTTGTTGTATTTTTCAGTTTGTGACCAGTTGCTCCAAGCCTCCGCTGCTCGGCTTTGCTTATCTGGAACCGCCGTTCTCCATTCGCTGTGTTGAAGTCAGCGACGAACAGGTCAGCCTTCACGCTTACTGTTCAAAAATAGTGCGTTATGGTCTTGTCATGTGATTATTTTTCCTTTGCCTCTCATTTTTTGGCCAGTTTGTACTGTGCTGTGGCAAATCCAACTTGTTGAGTGGACCAATTTTTGTAGAATACAATCTGTGGCCTTGTGTGAATGAATGTCCTGCTGTGTTTATTCGCTATAGTCTGAACACGTCGTTGTAAATTGTGCTGAATGGCTGTGAATTTCTAAAAACACCAAAGTCTTTAAAACACCAAAGTTACTGTGGTAGACTCACCACCATTATGACTTTATGACATTATAGTGCTATATAGAAAAAAGTTTGAGATTCAATTTTTTAGCCCATTTATTGTTTTTTTTCAGGATCAAGGAGACACTCTGGGCAGTGTAATTCGTGGTTTTCTGGCAGTTCGTCGTCGTGAACCCGTGGGTCGACTGCCCACCTCCTCGACCTGTTTCAATCTACTGAAACTACCAAACTATCAGAAAAAGTCCACATTGAGAGAAAAGCTGCGCTATGCCATCTCACATGGGGCCGGCTTTGAATTGTCATGAAATCGACTTTCAATTGTAGCAAACGAAAGCCTTGTATATTTGTACTCAAACAGTTTGTCTGTAATGTGCCCAAGCCAGTATTGAAGGGTTGTCATGGATAGCAACCATGTTTTATGGTGATTTTGTACTTGAAAACATGCAATGGCGAATAGCATGTTTGGAAAAAAGTGAAAGTGTGGTGCAAAATATAATCATTAAATAGCCTGCTGCTGAATTGGGGAAAGTAACGTCAATACATTGAGCCTAACTGTTATATTATGATAGGTGGCTTTTTTGTAACATTTTTTCAGTACGGGCATATGGTTGTAATGATTCAGCCGTTATAAAATACCTGACGCACGTGTATCGATGATCACGTCGCATTTTTTCCATACTGGAGCTGATAAAAAAGTCTTTGGAAAAGTTATGTGATGAATTTATTTAGCTATAATTGTATTTTCTACAGTGTTTTCTACTTTTCTTGGTACTATTTCCTGTTTTTATAATACATGTAGCTGAGTCCAGAGTTCAAGGCGTGTCTCTTTGGATAAGCATTCAAAACCGTGCTCTTTGCTTGACAAAAATACGTTCAATTTTTTTCTAGTTTCCGAAAACTGCCATTTTACTAGCCTTTGCTTGGATTTTTAGAACTGGTCACCTTCACTCTTCACAGCACCATACATCTCTGGTGATGATAATAGTGTAATAATTGTATATTGTGCATTGTAAATGCTTGCTTTATTTATTTATTTATTTGCCTTGTACGTTCACGTTGTACCTAACCTGAACTCATGAACTTGTAAAATAAATACTAAGTGAGTCACTTAATTGTTTTTTACAGTTTTCTATTAAACACACGGCAGTAAGAAATTTAAAAAAAACGCGCATGTATAATTTAATAATTATAACCAAGAAAGAGTACAAATGTTATTTTTGTAAAAAAGTAAGACAGTGTCATGCCGGGCCTGTAGGTAGATGCCCCGTCATATCTACTTGAAATGAGTTTCGATGTCACTGGGCGAAAAGCAGCCTGAATGACATAGCGTTTTCAGGCTGTCTACAAGTAGCTGCGTAAAAATTGGTAATCTTTTGACATTGTAGTTGCATTTATCTCGAGTGGAATTATCCTACGTTTCGATTACGCAGCGCTGTTTCATTCACGTAAATCTAACTTGGTTCTAACTTCATTCACTAAATCCAGTTTGGTATAATTCCCTTGCTATATTAATATAAGCAAGAGTACATAATCGGAAGAGTATGACACTCTTCCCATCGGCCAGCTTGGCAGCGCGGTAGATGCGTTGCACAATAACGGCCAAAAAGGTACCCAAATGAGTACCCCTACCCAAATGGGTACCTGGTACCCAAACGGGTCCTGCAGGTACTCAAATGGGTACCCCAGCGTTCTGATTGGGCCCTGCAGGGTACCCAAATGAGTACCCCTACCCAACTGGGTACCTGAGGTACCTAAATGGGTACCAGGTACCCAAATGGGTACCCCCTCATCAGCCAATCAGATTACAGCAGCCTTTAGCTCCGCGTACGAGCAAGCTACCGTAAAATCCTACGTGCAGCAGTATACATATGTGACGTTGCGGGTAATGCTTTCTTTAGATTTTTTTGCATTTTTCTGCCCCAAAGACTTATTATAAGACATATATAAATAAAGTCTTGGTTTACTAATGGAACTGAAGGAAAAAGATTTTAATTAACAAAGACGCAGCTGAAATGAGATATTCTTAGAAAATGGCATAAAAAAGGCAAAAAATGAGCATTTTTTACAGCGATTGTTTAAAAAAATTACATAATAGTTTTAACTAAGTTCCATCACTTAACCAAGACTTTGTTTATGTCTTATAATAAGTCGTTGGAGCAGAAAATACTAAAAAATGTAAAGACAGCATTACTCGCAACGTCACATATTCCGCTGCACGTGGGAATACGGTAGCTTGCTCGTAGGCGGAGCTAAAGACTGATGCAATCTGATTGGCTGATGAGGGGGTACCCATTTGGGTACCTGGTACCCATTTAGGTACCTCAGGTACCCAGTTGGGTAGGGGTACTCATTTGGGTACCCTGCAGGGCCCAATCAGTACCCTGGGGTACCCATTTGGGTACCTGCAGGACCCGTTTTGGTACCAGGTACCTACCCATTTGGGTAGGGGTACTCATTTGGGTACCTTTTTGGCCGTTATTGTGCAACGCATCAACCGCGCTGCCAAGCTGGCCGATGGGAAGAGTGTCATACTCTTCCCATTATGTACTCTTGATATAAGACAGTCAGCAACAGTTATGTTTCATATCATGCGTTTTTAATAAAATGTCAAGCGAAATTGACTTTGCTTTTGAATTTTGATCTGTAGACGCTCAGGCTGTGTTGGATGGAATTTCCAAGTGGTAGAATGAACGGTGTGTAACAAGAGGACATTTTGCTGGAAATAGATTCACCGAAATAAAGAACTAAGGCCAGAGTCGGTTTTATTCTAGGGCACTCTACACAGTAGTTTTTATGGTTGTGTCAGTTACAGTATTGTATTAACGGCAACATGTTTGGCCGTAAGGGCTACACAGCTAGAGAGCACATGTGTGTATACGTGGGGAGGGTGCAGACTTATAGGCCGAGCTTTCTTCTTGAAAAATTCAAATAATCACGTCTGATCGCTTTTTCGCGCGTCCTGGCGATCCACCGCTAAATCTGTCTGCCTGGCACGAAATGGAGGAATATTTTCATCAGATAAGTAGACAAGTCTTGCATTTTGGATACAAGCTGACTGATTGGGACAAAAACGAGTATTTGCGCGCACTCCTATGCACACAATGTAACAAAGCTGAAATTGGGATTCATGTGTTTACCAAGATTAGGATCAGATTAGGATAAGAATTAGAAATAATCCTTATCCGTGTGTAACTTAGGCTGCAAGTAGGTAGGCTGTTTTGTCTAGGGTTTCATGCGACTTTAGTAACAATAAATGCTAGATAGATAAGGTAAAATAAAGCGCACGTGATTTCCTGATAGTATTTATCAGTTGTATCGTAGCCATAAAGGCTCTGTAGCTTTATGGTTAACCATTGTTATTTCAAACCAACAATGGGCAAAGACATTGCAAGTTTGCTTTTGGTGATTGTATTAGCGTGTATTTTCGCTTTGGTATCAACCACAGCTCCGAAATGCAACGTTCCGTCAGCTTTTTGGTGTGATACGTCCGAAATCGCTCAAGTTTGTGGTGTAACCAAATATTGCCAGCCTACAACCGAACAGCATTTAATAAAAAGGTTAAATTAACTTTGTTTTATGAAACTCTGTGTCCTGATTGTCAACGATTTACAGTTCAAACACTGTATCCGGATGTATGGCAAAATGTACGTGACCTAATTGACTTGGAGCTGGTTCCGTACGGTAACGCGCGTAAAATAGATCAAAACGGAACTGTAACTTTTCAGTGCCAACA
>JASANF010001866.1:0-20086 GCA_030248245.1 Trissonchulus sp. WLG1_4 | reverse complement strand
TGGTAGGGCAGCATGACCAGCAGGGACTGGTTCTCCGATAGGCTAAACATACACACACCACTCAGAATAGGGCCACACACGACACACCACTCAGAATAGGGACAGCGCGATCGCCGACACCAGCCAGACGTTCTGGTAGGGCGACATGACCAGCTGGGACTGGTTCTCCGACAGGCTAAACATACACACACCACTCAGAATAGGGCCACACACGACGCACCACTCAGAATATAGACAGCGCGATGGCCGAGACCAGCCAGACGTTCTGGTAGGGCGGCATGACCAGCAAGGACTGGTTCTCCGACAAGCTAAACATACACACACCACTCAGAATATTAACGCACTGACTCAGTCACTACTTACAACATGTGACTGGGAGGAGTGCCCGTACCTGTTGAGTGCATTCAGCATTTCAATGGTGACGAGCACAGAAAGTGCCATTGCATTGGGGTGGTTGTCCTCGAACACGTCGCAGTCCAAGTCCGGGAAGTTCTCCGGCTCGATCTCGCAGCGCATCCAGTGACTCAACTGGTACCAGCTGATCTGCGGGCCGTCGTCGTAGTAGATGTACCACCACACGGCCGCGCCCACCGTCCCACAGCCCACGTAGCCTGAACAAAACCACTGCTCTCCTTAGCTCAACTTAGTGACGCCTGAGCCTGAGCTAGTTAAATTCCAGCAAAAGGAAATCTGAGCTTGCAGTAAACTCAGCAGTTAAATCAATTTAGTTAAATCCCGTCTAAATTTCAGCTAACGTAAGTCTGAGCTGGAGCTGAACTCTGGTCAAAACGACGTATTTTTGGGGCTCTCCAGGCAAACTTTTGGGACCCTCTCCCCAATATCGACCAGTACAAACGCTAGAATTTGCAAACCTTTGTAAAATTTTCCCAAAATAGTGCCATTTTAAGTAAATTTTACTCAAATTTTCGGGATCCTCCCCCCTATCCCGCCATATCTTCCCCTTATGCCTACCTCCAATGGCCATGTATCGGAAGAAGAGCCATCCGGAGATGAGGCCCTCGTCTGGGGAGCGCGGCGGTCGTTCCATGATGTCCAGGTCGGGCGGGTTGAAGCCCAGGGCCGTGGCCGGCAGTCCGTCAGTGACCAGATTGACCCAGAGCAATTGTACGGGGATCAGGGCCTCGGGCATGCCGATGGCAGCCACCACAAAAATACTGACCACCTCGCCGATGTTGGACGAGATGAGGTATCGAATGAATTGCTTCATGTTGTTGTAGATGGCCCGGCCCTCCTCTACAGCCGAGACGATGGTGGAGAAATTGTCATCGGCCAGCACCATCTCCGAGGCTGACTTGGCCACCGCCGTGCCCGAGCCCATGGCGATGCCGATCTCCGCCTTCTTCAGGGCGGGCGCATCGTTCACTCCGTCGCCTGTCTGAAAAAAGCCAATCGATCAATTAATCCATCAATTAATAGATCGATCAATAGACCAATCAATCGATCCATCAATTAGTCCATTAATCAATTAATCAATTGATTAATAAATCGATCAATGAATCCATCGACCAGATCAACCAATCAATCGATTGATCAATTAGTTAGTCAATCAATTAATCAATCGATCAATGCTTCAATCAACCACATCAACCAATCATTGAATCAAACGACCGATCAATCAATCAATCAATTACTCATGCTTACAAGTCAACTCTAGTATGGTCGGTCTTGAGGCTTTATAAATGGTACACTTTTGTGAGAGGGATCAAGATCGGGATGTTCCCTCAAGATTCAGAATCAATATTCACGATCCCGTTCAATCCCTAACAGCGGTATCAGGAGTGCACAATAGTGTCTCACGCTTCTTTTATATAGAGTGAGACACTATTCTGTACTCTTGGCGGTGTCTGCACAAAAGCAGAGCACAAGTAGAGCATACCATAGCAGTGATTTCGCCGTGGCTCTGCAGGAATCCCACAATCTTGGACTTGTGTGCGGGCTCCACCCGGGCGAACAGTTTGGCGTGTCGACAGGCCTCGCTCTGCTGGGCGGGCGACAGGTCGTCAAACTCGCGGCCAGTGAACGACTTCCCTGAAATTATAAATAACCATTGTCAGTCCACATAAGCCCGGTTCATCCTTCTCCTTATCTTTGTCCTTATCGTTTTGTCCTTGAGCAGTGCCAAGAGAACTAGAAGGCCAAAAGAGCCAAAATGAGACTTGGCAGTTCAAGTTCGAGCGAGTGATGAAGGCAGACGTGCCAAGTCGAGTCCAGGCAGTTTTCTTGGCCTTGCTTACGGAAAAAACCATAAGGACAAAGACACGGACAAAAACACGGACAAAAACAAGGACGGACTTGAATTTAACTTCAAATGACTGACGAAGACAAAAGGCAGGCGTAACGACAGTCAGTTGTCTCGTCCATCGGAAAAGAGTCCGAGTAGCATTCCTGGCCTTGCTTAAGGGGGGGGGGGCTACCTGAATAAGTGAAAATTTTAGGTTCTCCGATTCGCTTCAAATTTGCACACAATGTAGCCCCAGGGAAGCCGCATCGCAGATGTAACAAACTGGAACCAATGCTTTTGCCAATTTTTTACTAGGGTATCCCAAAAATTCAATTTTACGTGTAAATCATAGGCGCAAAAAAAGTTTTTTGTGCTCACAAAACGTTCCTTTACTAGAAATTTTTGTTAATACTGACGAAGCTGATTTTTACATGATTCGATAGCCTAATGTCATATCTCAACCTCTATGATCTATTTTTTTAAATTTTTGCCCATGGCCTGAGCAGTGACGCCAAATGTAAAATCACTCAAGTTTGGTGTGCCCAAAAAACAGCCATTTTTTCACATTTCGTCCTCTATTTTAGAATTGAAAATACATATCCAAAATCCGGATTATACGATTTCTCGCATGCATGTGGGCTGCTACTATGCCAAGTTTCAGCCTGACTGGCTAGATGTGGTTTGTGTGAGAACTGTTCAACTAAGGGCTACTTTTAGGCTTTTTTGCGTATTTTTGCCTATGTAAATACACTGACAAACGCACTGAACCAAAACTGCACCTTCAAGCTTCATTGTTCTCATCTGACGTTGGGGTGCCATGGGGGAGTAACATATGTGAAAATAAGCAAAATTGGAGAAATTTGCTTTTTGACCTGGGTAGCCCCCCCCCCTTAAGGACAAAACAATCAGGACAAGGACTAGTCTGAATGAGTGACGAAGACTAAGACGTACCGACAGTGGTCTCGTCCTCGGAGAAGACGAGAAGAGTCAAGGCAGTTTGCTTAATATAGCTTTAGGACAAAACAATAGGGACAAGGCCAAAAAGCCAGTGACGAAGGCAGACTAGTCCGGACGTACCGACAGTGGTCTCGTCCTCGGAGAATAGTCCGATACGGCGTCCAATGGCCTCGGCGGTGTTCTTGTTGTCGCCGGTGATCATGATGACGCGGATGCCGGCCTGGCGACACTGTTGGATCGAGTCCCGGACTTCCAGTCGCGGCGGGTCCAGCATGCCCACCACGCCCACAAATGTCGCGTCCTTCTCGTACTGCGCAAACTTGCTGAAATGAAACAACAAAACCCCCAAATAGACACCCTGAACCTTATCCGATGCGTCCCTATACTATACTATAGGCTATTCAAAGCACCTCTTGTAAAGCAGATGAATTTCGGTTTCAGATCCCTAAATAATTGCGGACAACCGAATACGTTCAATGCGGCATAAAATGAACCCTGTCTAAGTTACATTTACCATATTGTTTTCTTAACTAGACAACTACGAAACCTATCGAACTAATGTTTCAGCACGAACGTGGGGTCTTCTAGGTTCATGTGGTGGACATCGGGTGGGTTGTCAACGGTGGCCAGGGCCAGACAGCGGAGCGTGTCCCGACCGGTGCCGTAGCGCACTGCCAGATCCATGATGGACTTGCGGATGCCCGGGGACATGGGCACTTTCTGGGAGCCCACGCGCACATGCGAGCAGCGATCCAACACGCCCTCGGCCGCGCCCTAAAACACAACAAACACACATTTGTCACTCTTGTCCCTACAGTCTATCCACTCGTCCGTAACTACACTCCAGACCCACTTGTCCCTAACCACACTCCATAAACTAGTCCTCCCTACCACAGACAATGCATACACTAGTCCCAAACAGCACTTCATACGCTTGTAGCTAACTACGCTGCACTCACCTGTTCCTAGCAATCCTTCCCCCACTTGTCCCTAACGAAACTACACAACTTGTCCTTTACTACATTGCACCCACTTGTCCATAACCACCACTACATCTAATTCTTCCTAAGCACCCTGCACCCATTTGTACGTAAATCGCTCCCACTTCACCCTACACTCACTTGTCCCTAACAAACCTGCCCACTTGTCCCTAACCACCCTTCACCCCCTTGCACCACTTGCCCCCAACACACCTTGACGAACATCTTGGCTCCGACGCCCTGCTGTGTGCTCTTGGAGGGAACACAGTAGCTGCTCATGGACTTGCGGTCACGCGAGAACTCCAGGGTGAATTCCTTGCGCCACATCTGCTGAATGACGCGATTGGCAGCGTTGCCCAGATCCCTGGGCGACAGGCCCTGTTTGTCCGTTTCGTAGACGTTCAGCTTCTCCACCAGCACCACCAGCGCCGTCTCCGTGGCCTCGCCCACCTTCTCGTACACTCGCTTCGTCTGAAATTATTCTGTCCGATTGAAGCTCGGTGTATACTAAGGATGCATCTTGTCCTTAAGGACACAGGGACAGGGACAAGGACATAACTCCCAGTTCATACTAGGGATATAGTGACAGGGACAAAATTCACTGCTCGTACTTGTCCTTAAGCATACATGTATGAGGGGGAGGGATGGGGGGGACCCCCCCCCAAAATCGAGGACCCGGGGGGGAAGGTCCCCAAAATTTGGGCAAAATTCAGAAAAAATGGCACTTTTTGGCGAAATTTTTAGAAAAATTTGCCAAATTTAGGGTATTTTTGGTCGATCTGGGGGGGAGGGTCCCCAAAATTTGGCCGGAGAGGCCCCCCAAAATTTAGACCCCGTTACATGTATGTCCTTAAGGATACAGGGACAGAGACAAGGACATAATTCCACTTCATACTAAAGCCCGGTTCATACTCGTCCTTGTCATTGTCCCTATCATTTTGTCCTTAAGCAATTCCAGGAAAACTATCTGACCAAATGACCCAACGTTTGATGGGAAGAAACTATCATTGAAGGCCAGCTTGCTTGCAAACAATTAGACGAAACAATTTCGTCAATGCTTCGTAGTAGCTGCCAGAAATTTGTCCTTGTCCCTGTCCCTATGTTCTTAAGGACAAGCATGAACCGGGCTTAAAGATATAGGGATAGACACAAGAATAAAATTTTGGTTCATATTAAGAACATAGAGACCAGGACGAAATTCCGACTCAAACTTGCCCTTAAGGACACAGGGACAAGGACAAAACAAAATCTGATGCGTAAAATTTTACTTCTTAGTCATTTTTTTGAATGACAAAATATGGGCTTAAGGCAGAAAATCAGAGCATTAGACCAAGTCAGAAATTTACTATGGACAAAGGGACAAAAGGACAAGGACGAGTATGCACCTTTTTATGTACGGTCAAAAGGCCCTAGGCACCCAGCGACCTTCAAAGAGCTATTATTTTGTGAAAAGACGACAGCCTCCTGATTGACGTCAAAATGGTTACTGTCAGTAGCTGGTTAAGCTTTACAGGATACTATAGATCACGTAATCCATCATATAAGAGACAACGAAACCAGTTGACTTAATGTTTCGCTGACCTCGTTATAGTCGACGCTGGAGTCATTGCACATAGAACAGATGGTGGCCAGTTCCGTCAAAATCTCGAAGCTCGCCGAATTGATCACTTTGCCATTCTGGAACCTGAAAAACACAACACATACAGGCATTATAAAAACAGAAAATCGCCAGTAGGCCACAACGGGTTGCCGACCGGTAAGGGACCCTCTATTCTAGGCAGAAGACCCTCTATTCTACGCACAGGACACTCTATTCTAGGCAGACGACCCTCTATTCTAGGTAGAGGACCCTCTATTCTAAGCAGAGGACCCTCTATTCTAGGTAGAGGACCCTCTATTTCTAGCAGAAAACCCTCTAAAGGCAGAGAACCTAGTGTTCGAAGCAGAAAATCATCCATTCCCGTAAAGAACCCTGTAGTCTAAGCGGAAGACCCTCTATTCTAGGCGGAGAACCCTCTATTCTAGTCAGAGGACCCTCTATTCTAGTCAGAGGACTCTCCATTCTAGGCAGAGGACCGTCCATTATAGGCAAAAGATCGTGTATTTTCGGTAAAAAAACCTGATATTTATGTTCAGGGACCCAAATTACCCACAAAAACCCCAAAATTTCAATTATGAAAATTTGAACCCTTAAAAGGGGGTACCCTGAGGGGATCATAGGGGTACCCAGGAAGCTCCTAGACAAAAATTGACTCCAGATTCGTGTTCAGGGCTCCAAATTACCCCCTAAAAACACCAAAATCTCAAATTCGAAAATTTGACCCCAGAGGACCCCATAGAGGGGGGGTACCCTGAGGGGGTCATAGGGGGTACCCAGGAGGGTCCTAGGCAAAAATTAACTCCAGATTCGTGTTCAGGGGCCCAAATTACCCCTAAAAACACCAAAATCTCACATTCGAAAATTTGACCCCCGAGGACCCCCTAGGGGGGGGGGTACCCTGAGGGGGCGTAGCGGCGTCCAGGGGGGTCCTAGGCAAAAATAAACCTTGGATTCGTGTTCAGGGGCTCAAATTACCCCTAAAAACACCAAAATCTCAATTTCGAAAATTTGACCCCTGAGGACCCCCTAAGAGGGGCAGGGGGTACCATTAGGGGTCATAGGTGGGTCCAGCGAGGTCCTAGGCAAAAATAAACCTTGGATTCGTGTTCAGGGGCTCAAATACTAAAAACACCCAAATCTCAATTTCGAAAATTTGACCCCTGAGGACCCCCTAGGGGGGGTACCCTAGGGGGGTCATACGGAGGTCCAGGGGGGTCCTGGGTAAAAAATAACCCCAGATTCGTGTTCAGGGGCCCAAACTACCCCTAGAGACAAGTTTTTGTCCAAATCCCTGACAAAAAATTTTTCAAGTTCACAAGGGTCCCCCCTTGTGTTCCATCATTTTCGGGGGTCACGTGACCCGGCCCCCCGTGGGGTCAGGGGGTCACCAAGGTGGGGGGCACAACTACTCGTAGGGGGGGGTCCCCCCACCAAAGTTTGGGACCAATCCCCCCAGTAACTCCAGAGTAAAACGAGTAACAAACTTTTGCTAACAGGAAAAAAAAAAAAAAAACAACAACAACAACAAAAATCGCCAGTAGGCCACAACGGGTTGCCGACCGGTAAGGGACCCTCTGTTCTAGGCAGAAGACCCTCTATTCTACGCAGAGGACACTTTATTCTAGGCAGACGACCCTCTATTCTAGGTAGAGGACCCTCTATTCTAAGCAGAGGACCCTCTATTCTAGGTAGAGGACCCTCTATTTCTAGCAGAAAACCCTCTAAAAGCAGAGAACCTAGTGTTCGAAGCAGAAAATCATCCATTCTCGGTAAAGAACCCTGCAGTCTAAGCGGAAGACCCTCTATTCTAGGCGGAGAACCCTCTATTCTAGTCAGAGGACCCTCTATTTTAGTCAGAGGACTCTCCATTCTAGGCAGAGAACCGTCCATTATAGGCAAAAGATCGTCTATTTTCGGTAAAAAACCTGATATTTATGTTCAGGGACCCAAATTACCCACAAAAACCCCAAAATTTCAATTTCGAAAATTTGAACCCTTAGAAGGGGGTACCCTGAGGGGATCATAGGGGTACCCAGGAAGCTCCTAGACAAAAATTGACTCCAGATTCGTGTTCAGGGCTCCAAATTACCCCTAAAAACACCAAAATCTCAAATTCGAAAATTTGACCCCAGAGGACCCCCTAGGGGGGGGGGGTACCCTAAGGGGGTCATAGCGGAGTCCAGGGGGGTCCTGGGCAAAAAATAACCCCAGATTCGTGTTCAGGGGCCCAAATTACCCCTAAAAACACCAAAATCTCACATTCGAAAATTTGACCCCCAAGGACCCCCTAGGGGGGGGGTACCCTAAGGGGGTCATAGGGGGGTCCAGGGGGGTCCTAGGTAAAAAATAACCCCAGATTCGTGTTCAGGGGCCCAAATTACCCCTAAAAACACCAAAATCTCAATTTCGAAAATTTGACCCCCGAGGACCCCCTAGGGGGGGTACCCTAAGGGGGTCATAGGGGGGGTCCAGGGAGGACCTAGGTAAAAAATAACCCCAGATTCGTGTTCAGGGGCCAAAACTACCCCTAGAGACAGTTTTTTGTCCAAATCCTTGAAAAAAAAAATTTCAAGTTCACAAGGGTCCCCCCTTGTGTTCCATCGTTTTCGGGGGTCACGTGACCCGGCCCCCCGTGGGGTCAGGGGGTCACCAAGGTGGGGGGCACAACTACTCATAGGGGGGGTCCCCCCACCAAAGTTTGGGACCAATCCCCCCAGTAACTTCAGAGAAAAACGAGTAACAAACTTTTGCTAACAGGAAAAAAAACAACAAAAAAAAAAACAACATCAGGAATATGAATACAATGGGTTGCACCCCTGCTTCGCGGGGGGTCGGCAACCCAAAAAACAGGAATATGAATACAATGGGTTGCACCCCTGCTTCGCGGGGGGTCGGCAACCCAACAAAAAACTTTTAAAAAGTTAAAATTTTTGACTAAATCGTTAAAACGGATTAGATTAAAATTTGTGTTCCCAATAACTCCGGACATCGTTTATTAATTCGTAAGAAATTTGCGACAGAAATTATTTGTACCCTCTCCCGGTTGTGCACAAAATTTTATGAGTCTATTTCAACATCGAGATAAGTTATTAGGCAAACAAATTTTAATCTAATCCGTTTAATCCATTTTAAGAATTGGCCCTAGGACGTACACTTGTCCCACTGGCTCGTAGGTGGATCCGCTGAGCTCGAACTCGGCAAAGTTGACCGATCCCTCGCTGACCAGCCGGTCGATGACGAACATCTTGGAGACGGACATCTGGTTGGTGGTCAGTGTGCCCGTCTTGTCCGAGCAGATGACCGAGGTGCAGCCCAGCGTCTCCACGGATGGCAGCGAGCGGACGATGGCGTGCTTCTTGGCCATACGACGCGTCCCTAAACATACACACACACACACACAACGTGACACGTCATGTCATTATCTGGGGGTCACGTCACGTCATTATCTGGGGGTTGTGTCACGTCATTTGGTGGTTTGACAGTGAGGGGGGCTGATCGAAAGGCTAAAGACACAACACGCCACGTCACGTCAAAAAAACTTTATGGAAATTTTTAATTTTTTAGGCCAAATTTGGTCAATTGGAGACGTATCGGAAATTTTTTCCGCCAGATCATAAAAACCAAGGGGGCACCCTTGTATACAAATTTAACCAACCCCCCCCCCCCTTAGCTATTACTGTTAAGCCTTCCAGAATTTTCTAGCTATGCTCATGACCATGAGCCACTGTACTCTTGTCTGACAAGCTTAAACCAGCCGTACCAAGAGCAAGACAGGTGGTGATGACAGCGGGCAGGCCTTCGGGGATGGCGGCCACGGCCAAGGCCACGGCGATCTTGAAGTAATAGATGGCGCCCTTGATCCACGAGCCGCCATGGGCCGGGTCCGAGAAGTGACCAATGTTGATGGCCCAGACCGCCACACAGATCACACTGATCACCTAAAAACACACACACATGACATACATGCATACTACAGTGACACACACATACGCACATAATTATAGTGACACACACATACGCACATATAGTGACACAGACAGACGCACACATACTACAGTGATACACACACGCACACATATTATTATAAAAATGCCCTTCACAGAAGGGCAGCAATGTTAGTAGAATAGGAAAGCGGAAAAATGCTAATATGCTTGTTAAACACCCAGGACAAGTTTTGCCGCCGAATAGGAAAACGCAGCTTGCTAAATGAAGCGGACAAGAGTTGTGTCAGAATAGGAAAACGCAGCTTTTTAAATGAAACGGACAAGACTTGCGTCAGAATAGCAATCGCCCTGCGACACGTCAGTGCTTTCTGCACCCTATTCGCGCGAATAACCAGGAAAAGCATTCTTGCCGCTTATATACTATCACATATTCACATGTCAGGACTTGTAGTGTAAAGTAGATATACAGTTACTTAATTTAAATTTCTTCACATATTACATACATATCTATTTTTGTAAACATCTTTCCCGAAAGTTACGAATGACATATTTTAAATAAACATTTCACAGCAAGTACATACTAATATTCAACACGAAGCTTAGTCTACTTAAATGTTTATGATGATTAAACACATGTACGTATAACGTATTGTTACAGGATATGTTCTTTAGTGAGAACCTGAGTAGTTAGTTAGTCGCGAAAATCGTATGATAAGAGAAGGGCAAAGAGATGTTTTAACCATTGCTGCTGAACTTTTGACTAACGACCGCTGTGTTATTCCTGCCTATGTTTGCTGTTGGTAAAGTTCTACAAAGTCTGCATTTGTGTTGATGAAGAGTTCCAGTTCCTTGGTGTAAGATTGTGATGAGCTCGATGCAACAATCTAACTGAAACGGGGATGACCTGAAGAGCAGTTCAAAGTACAAGTGACAATTGATCAGGGTAGTTACGCAGTAGAGCAGTACAGAAGCAGTTTGTAACATGGTAGCAGAGCGTGGTTCTGTCATGTACGCCGTAGGCTGTGACAGACGGACATTTTTTTTAATATTCTGTCGTAAAATTTCTGTATTGCTTTGCTGTCTATCCATGCCTGATTGATGTAATATTAGTGCTAGCAAACGTAGCTGCAATACGTATCCTGGAGTGGTTATAATTATATAGTTAAACTAATAGGGTAATGTTTTCGTCACACAAAAAGCGTGCGTCTGCTGGAAAACTTAAAAACCTTGAGACCGCTGGCCCAAAGACAGACAAAATTGAAAGAACGTGAAGTAGGCAGTGTAGTAGCAAACTGAATTGCAGGATCCTAGTGCTGATGCAGTTAATGAGCAAGAGTTTCAGACCAGGGAACAGGAAACTGAAGCGGATAGTGTTGCGAGCAGAATGAAAGCTCTAGAGCAGAAACAAAATGCCTTGGTCAACTGGATTAAACGGATTAGATTAAAATTTGTTTGCCTAATAACTTATCTCGATGTTGAAATAGACTCATAAAATTTTGTGCACAACCGGGAGAAAAAGGTGGAAATAATTTCTGTCGCAAATTTCTTACGAATTAATAAACGATGTCCGGAGTTATTGGGAACACAAATTTTAATCTAATCCGTTTTTTAACGATTTAGTCAAAAATTTTAACTTTTAAAAGTTTTTTGTTGGGTTGCCGACCCCCCCGCGAAGCAGGGGTGCAACCCCATTGTATTTCATATTCCTGTTTTTTGGGTTGCCGACCCCCCGCGAAGCAGGGGTGCAACCCCTATTTTATTCATATTCCTGATGTTGTTTTTTTTTTTGTTGTTTTTTTTACCTGTTAGCAAAAGTTTTTTACTCGTTTTTTTCTGAAGTTACTAAAGGATTGGTCCCAAACTTTCGTGGGGGGACCCCCCCTATGAGTAGTATGTGCCCCCCGCCTTGGTGACCCCCTGACCCCACGGGGGCCCCAGGGTCACGTGACCCACGAAAACGATGAAACACAAGGGGGGACCCTTGTGAACTTGAAATTTTTTTTTCAAGGATTTGGACAAAAAACTGTCTCTAGGGGTAGTTTTGGCCCCTGAGACACGAATCTGGGGTTATTTTTTACCTTGGTCCTCCCTTGGACCCCCCCCCTCATGACCCCTTAGGGTACCCCCTGTTAAGGGGTCCCTCAGGGGTGAAATTTTCAAATTGAGATTTTGGTGTTTTTCAGGGTAATTTGGGCCCCTGAACACGAATCTGGGGTTATTTTTTACCTAGGACCCCCCTGGACCCTCCTATGACCCCCTTAGGGTACCCCCCTGGGGGGGTCCTTGGGGGTCAAATTTTCAGAATGTAAGAGTTTGGTGTTTTTAGGGGTAATTTGGGCCCCAGAACACCAATCTCGGGTTATTTTTTGCCCCCAGGGACCCCCCTGGACTCCGCTATGACCCCCTTAGGGTACCCCCCCCCCCTCAGGGGGTCCTCAGGGGTCAAATTTTCGAATTTGAGATTTTGGTGTTTTTAGGGGTAATTTGGAGCCCTGAACACGAATCTGGAGTCAATTTTTGTCTAGGAGCTTCCTGGGTACCCCTATGATCCCCTCAGGGTACCCCCTTCTAAGGGTTCAAATTTTCGAAATTGAAATTTTGGGGTTTTTGTGGGTAATTTGGGTCCCTGAACATAAATATCAGGTTTTTTACCGAAAATAGACGATCTTTTGCCTATAATGGACGGTTCTCTGCCTAGAATGGAGAGTCCTCTGACTAAAATAGAGGGTCCTCTGACTAGAATAGAAGGTTCTCCGCCTAGAATAGAGGGTCTTCCGCTTAGACTGCAGGGTTCTTTACCGAGAATGCTTCGAACACTAGGTTCTCTGCTTTTAGAGGGTTTTCTGCTAGAAATAGAGGGTCCTCTACCTAGAATAGAGGGTCCTCTGCTTAGAATAGAGGGTCCTCTACCTAGAATAGAGGGTCGTCTGCCTAGAATAAAGTGTCCTCTGCGTAGAATAGAGGGTCTTCTGCCTAGAACAGAGGGTCCCTTACCGGTCGGCAACCCGTTGTGGCCTACTGGCGATTTTTTGTTGTTTTTTTTTTTTTTTCCTGTTAGCAAAAGTTTGTTACTCGTTTTACTCTGGAGTTACTGGGGGGATTGGTCCCAAACTTTGGTGGGGGGACCCCCCCTACGAGTAGTTGTGCCCCCCACCTTGGTGACCCCCTGACCCCACGGCGGGCCGGGTCACGTGACCCCCGAAAATGATGGAACACAAGGGGGGACCCTTGTGAACTTGAAAAATTTTTTGTCAGGGATTTGGACAAAAACTTGTCTCTAGGGGTAGTTTGGGCCCCTGAACACGAATCTGGGGTTATTTTTTACCCAGGACCCCCCTGGACCTCCGTATGACCCCCCTAGGGTACCCCCCCTAGGGGGTCCTCGGGGGTCAAATTTTCGAATGTGAGATTTTGGTGATTTTAGGGGTAATTTGAGCCCCTGAACACGAATCCAAGGTTTATTTTTGCCTAGGACCCCCCTGGACCCACCTATGACCCCCTAATGGTACCCCCCTGCCCCTCTTAAGGGGTCCTCAGGGGTCAAATTTTCGAATTTGAGATTTTGGTGTTTTTAGGGGCAATTTGAGCCCCTGAACACGAATCCAAGGTTTATTTTTGCCTAGGACCCCCCTGGACCCCGCTACGCCCCCTCAGGGTACCCCCCCCCCCCTAGGGGGTCCTCGGGGGTCAAATTTTCGAATTTGAGATTTTGGTGTTTTTAGGGGTAATTTGGAGCCCTGAACACGAATCTGGAGTCAATTTTTGTCTAGGAGCTTCCTGGGTACCCCTATGATCCCCTCAGGGTACCCCCCTCGTAGGGGGTCCTCTGGGGTCAAATTTTCGAATTTGAGATTTTGGTGTTTTTAGGGGTAATTTGGAGCCCTGAACACGAATCTGGAGTCAATTTTTGTCTAGGAGCTTCCTGGGTACCCCTATGATCCCCTCAGGGTACCCCCTTTTAAGGGTTCAAATTTTCATAATTGAAATTTTGGGGTTTTTGTGGGTAATTTGGGTCCCTGAACATAAATATCAGGTTTTTTTACCGAAAATACACGATCTTTTGCCTATAATGGACGGTCCTCTGCCTAGAATGGAGAGTCCTCTGACTAGAATAGAGGGTCCTCTGACTAGAATAGAGGGTTCTCCGCCTAGAATAGAGGGTCTTCCGCTTAGACTACAGGGTTCTTTACGGGAATGGATGATTTTCTGCTTCGAACACTAGGTTCTCTGCCTTTAGAGGGTTTTCTGCTAGAAATAGAGGGTCCTCTACCTAGAATAGAGGGTCCTCTGCTTAGAATAGAGGGTCCTCTACCTAGAATAGAGGGTCGTCTGCCTAGAATAGAGTGTCCTGTGCGTAGAATAGAGGGTCTTCTGCCTAGAATAGAGGGTCCCTTACCGGTCGGCAACCCGTTGTGGCCTACTGGCGATTTTCTGTTTTTAGAATGCCTGTATGTGTTGTGTTTTTCAGGTTCCAGAATGGCAAAGTGATCAATTCGGCGAGCTTCGAGATTTTGACGGAACTGGCCACCATCTGTTCCATGTGCAATGACTCCAGCGTCGACTATAACGAGGTCAGCGAAACATTAAGTCAACTGGTTTCGTTGTCTATTATATTATGATAGATTACGTGATCTATAGTGTCCTGTAAAGCTTAACCAGCTACTGACAGTAACCATTTTGTCAATCAGAAGGCTGTCGTCTTTTCACAAAATAATAGCTCTTTGAAGGTCGCTGGGTGCCTAGGGCCTTTTGACCGTACATAAAAAGGTGCATACTCGTCCTTGTCCTTTTGTCCCTTTGTCCATAGTAAATTTCTGACTTGGTCTAATGCTCTGATTTTCTGCCTTATGGAAGTTGACATCAAGCCCATATTTTGTCATTCAAAAAAATGACTAAGAAGTAAAATTTTACGCATCAGATTTTGTTTTGTCCTTGTCCCTGTGTCCTTAAGGGCAAGTTTGAGTCGGAATTTCGTCCTGGTCTCTATGTTCTTAATATGAACCAAAATTTTATTCTTGTGTCTATCCCTATATCTTTAAGCCCGGTTCATGCTTGTCCTTAAGAACATAGGGACAGGGACAAGGACAAATTTCTGGCAGCTACTACGAAGCATTGACGAAATTGTTTCGTCTAATTGTTTGCAAGCAAGCTGGCCTTCAATGATAGTTTCTTCCCATCAAACGTTGGGTCATTTGGTCAGATAGTTTTCCTGGAATTGCTTAAGGACAAAATGATAGGGACAATGACAAGGACGAGTATGAACCGGGCTTTAGTATGAAGTGGAATTATGTCCTTGTCTCTGTCCCTGTATCCTTAAGGACATACATGTAACGGGGTCTAAATCTTTGGGGGCCTCTCCGGCCAAATTTTGGGGACCTCCCCCCAGATCGACCAAAAATACCCTAAATTTGGCAAATTTTTCTAAAAATTTCGCCAAAAAGTGCCATTTTTTCTGAATTTTGCCCAAATTTTGGGGACCTTCCCCCCCGGGTCCTCGATTTTGGGGGGGGGTCCCCCCCATCCCATCCCCTCATACATGTATGCATAAGGACAAGTACGAGCAGTGAATTTTGTCCCTGTCACTATATCCCTAGTATGAACTGGGAGTTATGTCCTTGTCCCTGTCCCTGTGTCCTTAAGGACAAGATGCATCCTCAGTATACACCGAGCTTCAATCGGACAGAATAATTTCAGATGAAGCGAGTGTACGAGAAGGTGGGCGAGGCCACGGAGACGGCGCTGGTGGTGCTGGTGGAGAAGCTGAACGTCTACGAAACGGACAAACAGGGCCTGTCGCCCAGGGATCTGGGCAACGCTGCCAATCGCGTCATTCAGCAGATGTGGCGCAAGGAATTCACCCTGGAGTTCTCGCGTGACCGCAAGTCCATGAGCAGCTACTGTGTTCCCTCCAAGAGCACACAGCAGGGCGTCGGAGCCAAGATGTTCGTCAAGGTGTGTTGGGGGCAAGTGGTGCAAGGGGGTGAAGGGTGGTTAGGGACAAGTGGGCAGGTTTGTTAGGGACAAGTGAGTGTAGGGTGAAGTGGGAGCGATTGACGTACAAATGGGTGCAGGGTGCTTAGGAAGAATTAGATGTAGTGGTGGTTATGGACAAGTGGGTGCAATGTAGTAAAGGACAAGTTGTGTAGTTTCGTTAGGGACAAGTGGGGGAAGGATTGCTAGGAACAGGTGAGTGCAGCTTAGTTAACTACAAGCGTATGAAGTGCTGTTTGGGACTAGTGTATGCATTGTCTGTGGCAGGGAGGACTAGTTTATGGAGTGTGGTTAGGGACAAGTGGGGCTGGAGTGTAGTTACGGACGAGTGGGATAGACTGTAGGGACAAGAGTGACAAATGTGTGTTTGTTGTGTTTTAGGGCGCGGCCGAGGGCGTGTTGGATCGCTGCTCGCATGTGCGCGTGGGCTCCCAGAAAGTGCCCATGTCCCCGGGCATCCGCAAGTCCATCATGGATCTGGCAGTGCGCTACGGCACCGGTCGGGAGACGCTCCGCTGTCTGGCCCTGGCCACCGTTGACAACCCACCCGATGTCCACCACATGAACCTAGAAGACCCCACGTTCGTGCTGAAACATTAGTTCGATAGGTTTCGTAGTTGTCTAGTTAAGAAAACAATATGGTAAATGTAACTTAGACAGGGTTCATTTTATGCCGCATTGAACGTATTCGGTTGTCCGCAATTATTTAGGGATCTGAAACCGAAATTCATCTGCTTTACAAGAGGTGCTTTGAATAGCCTATAGTATAGTATAGGGACGCATCGGATAAGGTTCAGGGTGTCTATTTGGGGGTTTTGTTGTTTCATTTCAGCAAGTTTGCGCAGTACGAGAAGGACGCGACATTTGTGGGCGTGGTGGGCATGCTGGACCCGCCGCGACTGGAAGTCCGGGACTCGATCCAACAGTGTCGCCAGGCCGGCATCCGCGTCATCATGATCACCGGCGACAACAAGAACACCGCCGAGGCCATTGGACGCCGTATCGGACTATTCTCCCCGAGGACGAGACCACTGTCGGTACGTCCGGACTAGTCTGCCTTCGTCACTGGCTTTTTGGCCTTGTCCCTATTGTTTTGTCCTAAAGCTATATTAAGCAAACTGCCTTGACTCTTCTCCTTCTTCTCCGAGGACGAGACCACTGTCGGTACGTCTTAGTCTTCGTCACTCATTCAGACTAGTCCTTGTCCTGATTGTTTTGTCCTTAAGGGGGGGGGGGCTACCCAGGTCAAAAAGCAAATTTCTCCAATTTTGCTTATTTTCACATATGTTACTCCCCCATGGCACCCCAACGTCAGATGAGAACAATGAAGCTTGAAGGTGCAGTTTTGGTTCAGTGCGTTTGTCAGTGTATTTACATAGGCAAAAATACGCAAAAAAGCCTAAAAGTAGCCCTTAGTTGAACAGTTCTCACACAAACCACATCTAGCCAGTCAGGCTGAAACTTGGCATAGTAGCAGCCCACATGCATGCGAGAAATCGTATAATCCGGATTTTGGATATGTATTTTCAATTCTAAAATAGAGGACGAAATGTGAAAAAATGGCTGTTTTTTGGGCACACCAAACTTGAGTGATTTTACATTTGGCGTCACTGCTCAGGCCATGGGCAAAAATTTAAAAAAATAGATCATAGAGGTTGAGATATGACATTAGGCTATCGAATCATGTAAAAATCAGCTTCGTCAGTATTAACAAAAATTTCTAGTAAAGGAACGTTTTGTGAGCACAAAAAACTTTTTTTGCGCCTATGATTTACACGTAAAATTGAATTTTTGGGATACCCTAGTAAAAAATTGGCAAAAGCATTGGTTCCAGTTTGTTACATCTGCGATGCGGCTTCCCTGGGGCTACATTGTGTGCAAATTTGAAGCGAATCGGAGAACCTAAAATTTTCACTTATTCAGGTAGCCCCCCCCCCCCTTAAGCAAGGCCAGGAATGCTACTCGGACTCTTTTCCGATGGACGAGACAACTGACTGTCGTTACGCCTGCCTTTTGTCTTCGTCAGTCATTTGAAGTTAAATTCAAGTCCGTCCTTGTTTTTGTCCGTGTTTTTGTCCGTGTCTTTGTCCTTATGGTTTTTTCCGTAAGCAAGGCCAAGAAAACTGCCTGGACTCGACTTGGCACGTCTGCCTTCATCACTCGCTCGAACTTGAACTGCCAAGTCTCATTTTGGCTCTTTTGGCCTTCTAGTTCTCTTGGCACTGCTCAAGGACAAAACGATAAGGACAAAGATAAGGAGAAGGATGAACCGGGCTTATGTGGACTGACAATGGTTATTTATAATTTCAGGGAAGTCGTTCACTGGCCGCGAGTTTGACGACCTGTCGCCCGCCCAGCAGAGCGAGGCCTGTCGACACGCCAAACTGTTCGCCCGGGTGGAGCCCGCACACAAGTCCAAGATTGTGGAATTCCTGCAGAGCCACGGCGAAATCACTGCTATGGTATGCTCTACTTGTGCTCTGCTTTTGTGCAGACACCGCCAAGAGTACAGAATAGTGTCTCACTCTATATAAAAGAAGCGTGAGACACTATTGTGCACTCCTGATACCGCTGTTAGGGATTGGGCGGGGTTGTGCATATTGATTCTGAATCTTGAAGGAAAATTCCCTATCTTGATCCCTCTCACAAAAGTGTACCATTTATAAAGCCTCAAGACCGACCATACTAGAGTTGACTTGTAAGCATGAGTAATTGATTGATTGATTGATCGGTCGTTTGATTCAATGATTGGTTGATGTGGTTGATTGAAGCATTGATCCATTGATTAATTGATTGACTAACTAATTGATCAATCGATTGATTGGTTGATCTGGTCGATGGATTCATTGATCGATTTATTAATCAATTGATTAATTGATTAATGGACTAATTGATGGATCGATTGATTGGTCTATTGATCGATCTATTAATTGATGGAGTAATTGATCGATTGGCTTTTTTTTCAGACAGGCGACGGAGTGAACGATGCGCCCGCCCTGAAGAAGGCGGAGATCGGCATTGCCATGGGCTCGGGCACGGCGGTGGCCAAGTCAGCCTCGGAGATGGTGCTGGCCGATGACAATTTCTCCACCATCGTCTCGGCTGTAGAGGATGGCCGGGCCATCTACAACAACATGAAGCAATTCATTCGATACCTCATCTCGTCCAACATCGGCGAGGTGGTCAGTATTTTTGTGGTGGCTGCCATCGGCATGCCCGAGGCCCTGATCCCCGTACAATTGCTCTGGGTCAATCTGGTCACTGACGGACTGCCGGCCACGGCCCTGGGCTTCAACCCGCCCGACCTGGACATCATGGAACGACCGCCGCGCTCTCCCAGACGAGGGCCTCATCTTCGGATGGCTCTCTTCTTCCGATACATGGCCATTGGAGGTAGGCATAAGGGGAAGATATGGCGGGATAGGGGGGAGGATCCCGAAAATTTGAGTAAAATTTACTTAAAATGGCACTATTATTGGGAAAATTTTACAAAGGTTTTGCAATTCTAGCGTTTGTACTGGTCGATATTGGGGAGAGGGTCCCAAAAGTTTGCCTGGAGAGCCCCAAAAATACGTCGTTTTGACCAGAGTTCAGCTCCAGCTCAGACTTACGTTAGCTGAAATTTAGACGGGATTTAACTAAATTGATTTAACTGCTGAGTTTACTGCAACTAGATTTCCTTTTGCTGGAATTTAACTAGCTCAGGCTCAGGCGTCACTAGCTTGAGCTAAGGAGAGCAGTGGTTTTGTTCAGGCTACGTGGGCTGTGGGACGGTGGGCGCGGCCGTGTGGTGGTACATCTACTACGACGACGGCCCGCAGATCAGCTGGTACCAGTTGAGTCACTGGATGCGCTGCGAGATCGAGCCGGAGAGAGTTCCCGACTTGGACTGCGACGTGTTCCAGGACAACCACCCCAATGCAATGGCACTTTCTGTGCTCGTCACCATTGAAATGCTGAATGCACTCAACAGGTACGGGCACTCCTCCCAGTCACATGTTGTAAGTAGTGACTGAGTCAGTGAGTTGATATTCTGAGTGGTGTGTGTATGTTTAACTTGTCGGAGAACCAGTCCTTGCTGGTCATCCGCCCTACCAGAACGTCTGGCTGGTCTCGGCCATCGCGCTGTCTATATTACTGGAGTGCGTCGTGTGTGGCCCTATTCTGAGTGGTGTGTGTATGTTTAGCCTGTCGGAGAACCAGTCCCAGCTGGTCATGTCGCCCTACCAGAACGTCTGGCTGGTGTCGGCGATCGCGCTGTCCCTATTCTGAGTGGTGTGTCGTGTGTGGCCCTATTCTGAGTGGTGTGTGTATGTTTAGCCTATCGGAGAACCAGTCCCTGCTGGTCATGCTGCCCTACCAGAACGTCTGG